>JAFVLL020030073.1:0-31347 GCA_021397915.2 Tor tambroides
TTTTTTTTTTTTTTTTTATATTATTTTTTCATTTAATCTGGAATCTGAAATGCAGAACCATAGATTAAAATTCATTAAAACTTTCCAGCAATATAAGGGTTAAATTTAAAGACAAATTATTTGCAAGCTCTAGTTAATGAATCCTCCAATGTCCCAGCCAGCATCTCCCCCAGCATGGTGATCTTCCTGGACTGTACTGGATTAGAGCATCAGTATGGTTCTCCAATTCACAAGGAGAGAGAGACTCAGGAAGCTAATCCAAATTGACTCGCAGCTGTTCAGATTCTATCACTACTGTTGATTGGAGTTCTGATGACATGCCAGCTTTAGGCTGATGGGAAGTGGGTTTGGCTGACTGAGAGGAAGGACAATTCATTGGAATTTGGGTTTGGGTCCACAGCATATCTTCTCCCAGTGAAAACAGAGACTTTTTTACGGTCGGCTAGTCCAAGAAGAACCTAAAAGTATACAAAATACAGTTTTAGGCCATGTTTAGCAACTTTGCTCAAATCCATACAATAGACCTTTACACAACTGGTGCAGAATACCAGCTGGCGTCAGTAATAATTTAATAATTATTTAATAAACTTTTTAATAATTTTATTCAGCAAGGATGCATTAAATTGATCAAAAATAACAGTAAAGACATTTATGATTTCTATTTAAAAAAAATGTTGCTTAAATTTCTATTAATTAACTTAAATTAAAATTAATAATATTAAGCAGCACATCTGTTTTAGCTGTGAGAAATGTTCCAAAAGCACCAAATGTGCATATTAGAATCATGTGACACTGAAGACTGAAGTAATGGCTGCTGAAAATTCAGCTTTTCTGTCACAGGAATGAATTACATTTTAAAATATATTAAAATAGAAATTTTAAAAGGGTTATAAAAAATATTTCACAATATTACTGTTCTTTCTATGTTTCTAACAAATCAAATGCAGCCTTGATCATTATTTTGATTCTTTAGTTGGTGAGCAAGCAAACGGCTGGATTTATTGCCAAATTCATAATATTTTTGTTTAGTAAAGAGCAAAATCTTCTGAATATGGCAAGTATGATCCAAACTCAATTTGGTCCTTGCATTCACCAACAGTTTTAGATTTGAAACTGTGGGGGATTGCTTATGTATTTGTTCCAATCTGGTTACCTCCTTTTCAAGATTTTTCCTATTACTGTCTCTGGCTCTTTTAAGATGGGAAGTATAAGAAATAAGATGTCCACGTAAAATGCAGCCTTGATGAGCAAACACGAGAAAGAAAGAAAACTAGCCAAAATATCTTACCAACCCCAAACTGTGTGTGTATATACAATATGGATGGTCTTTCATTTATTCATGATAGTCTATTTAATTCCATATAAAGAGTCCTGGAACACAAAAGCAGTATAAAGATATTCCAGAATTCTCATTTTGCTTTGTGTGTGCCCTTTCTGCACTGTCAAGTGCCAAGAAGAGGGGAAAAAGGAAAAAAAAAAAAAAAAAAATGAACACTGACATAATTAGCAATGTAAGGACATTCCTGTCTTTACAGCTTGGGGCAACAACTGACTCGCTGTTTTACTCCAACACTCAGTGACACTTTTTCATCCTGTTCTTCTCTTTGTAGTCCTCACAGAGATTGAGTTAATTGCTGTTGCGTATTGCTCCGCTCCTCTCTAGCACTGACAATTAGTGCTTTTTGTTATCTTTGTTGAAATTCTCCTCTGTCTCTTGCAGCCACTTTGAATGTTGCAATATGACTCATTACACACATTTGTGATAAACGGCATGGATTAGTCAGTGGTCTTAATTGAGGAAACTATTAGATGTCCTTGTTTGACAAATATTCAATTTATCTAGTAGTCAAATGGATTTTTTCTCAATTTTATTTATTGGCTTTTTGCTTTAATCCAACTGGAAAGTGAAAGGAGAGAAAGTAGGATTCAAACCCAGCTCCCCATGAGAACAATAGCTAACCATAACCTCACCAGTCATGCAATTAGTTTATTTTCCCATCATTAGATATGCTAGATTGTGAAGGTCAGCATGAAGTGTCTTGTACTCGTGGAAGTAACTCCCAGAGCAACTGTCACATTGTGGGACCTGCTTTTCAAATCCAACCTACAGTTCAAGTCTTGTTCTCTGTTGCAATTCTAGGGCTTCACGCGTCCATGCTTTCACATGTACTGCATTACCCTGCAAATTATATGTAGTACAAGCAACATGCTGTTCAGTTTTTCTTTAACCCTTCCTATAAAATGGTGTTAAGTCCTCAGATGTCTTAGCTGATTGCCCGAGACCAGTGGGGAGGGAATCCGATTAGATTCCTGACCGCATGCTCGAAACCTGATCCGATCGCAGCAGGATGTCGATTATAATTGTTTTGAATTCCAGGTAGCACAGCTCTCTAAAGAGAATTCAGGCTGGATTACTGCCTCATCCTCAAAGTCAGAAACCAAAAGCTCTGAAAGCCGACAGAGCGCTTGATTAGGAGAGCTGAGGAGCCCGAGGGAGGCCTTCTTCTCCCGCTGACCCCTTGGATGTGTCATTGCTGATTAATCTACAAAACGTTTGACAGGCTGCCCTTCTTTCATCGGACAAATGCTGTGAGCTCTATCCTGTGCCACGCTCCCCCACCCACCCCCAGATCTCCAGTGAATGTTTCAGTCATGCTGATGTGAACTGCGGCAGGACTGAGGACGTGCGTAGAGTTCTGTTGCTTGCACCGCAAACTGCAAGGTTTGATCTGCTTAAGTTATAAATGCTACATGTATGAGCTTTAAAATGTCCTCGTGCAGTTCTGTGAAGCACTTTTAAATGCAATAATTGTTTGTAAAATAAAACAATCAGCGCTCAACTATTTTAACATCTCTGTAGCATACTTACAAATTTGAATATTGAGAAAATGCTTTTACACAACAGTTTGAAAGTTCATATTGTGTAACTCCATTTTTGCTTCACCAATGTAAGTATTTCCAACAAAGTCAAAGCTAAAAAAACTGCTGACCATCTGCGAGTATCATACAGTGGTGGCTTTGTTCAGTGAATCAGTGTGGCTTGAATAAATAATTAAATGACCCATTCTTAAAGAAAAGCAACTCGTTTTGTTCCTTATTGAACCAGTGTAACCTATTTTGTTCCTGAACGAATTGATTGAATGATTCAATGACTAAAGAGAGTCACTTGTTTAATTTGGAAATTGATCACAGATTGAACAAATTAGTTGAGTCTGATTTAAATGACTCACTCCAGTCAGCTTGTTTCACTCCTGAATTAATCATTGTCTTTTAAGAAATCTGTCAAAGGAATGATTCAGTGACAAACAGTCACTTATTTCATTCCTGAATACATTTTGAATTCCTGAAAAAAAATATATATGAATCATTGAATGAATTGAACATAGCCTACTAATTGATTGAATTAATTATTTAATGACTCATTCATAAAATTGTTTTGTTCTGAAATTGATCAGTTTTTGAACAAATCAGTTGAATCTGTGATTCAAACGACTCACTCCACTCAGCTTGTTTTGTTCCTGAATGAATCAGTGTTTTTGAACAAATTGTTTAAACAAGTCACTCTTAAAGAAACTATGTAAGCTGCAGAAGGAGCAATTGCAAAACCTTCTGAAAGAAGCACAAACAAGCAGAGTGATACAAAAAGTCCCAGTGCTTTTGGACTGTATATCATTGCTCTTGGAATGCTACTTTGTTAACCAAATTTGAGAACCAAAACTAACTGTTTTATAGTATAGAGGCTTGAGATCAAAGACAAGCATGCTTGTCATCCTTTTGGAAAATCCAGCTTTGTTTTGGAACATGGCAGCTGGTTTTTTGTTGGTCATTAATTAGTCAACCAGCCATCATGTTCTACGGTAAGAAACTTTTTCAACTTAAAGCTACCAGCTTGCACTAGCTAATGACCATTTTAGACCACCTAGAAAACAGCTACCACATTCTAAAACACAGCAACCATCTTAAAGTGAATTTTTCAGTTGGGTGGTTCACCTTTAACAGCTTATTAGAAATGACAGTTGCCCTTGATTAGCTTTATAGTTGCCCTATAAAGTGTGCCGTAAGATTTGATTTTTGCAGATCAACTCTGAGCTAGCACAATAACTCTACTGCCGCAGAGAAAATACAAAACGCAAGGAGATAATCAAGACGACAGTCCTGAACCCTTAGGTATTACTTCCCCTTGTCGCTGAGAGATTAAACCATATAGCATTACGACCTTATCTAAAGCTGCTGTTTCAAATTAAAGAGCAAAGACGGCAAGTTGCCTTATCACTGAACAGTTCATAGAGATCAGTGCAGCCTTGTGCATTGAAAGAACATGTATATCAGTATTCATTTGAATGCTTTGGAAAGTGTATGGAGTTGTGACAGTTCAAATGCAGTGGGGTGAAATAAATGTGCTGGCAAGTTGAGTCTGCTGCACGTCTGTTAGGACACAGATAAGAAACAACTTCTCATTTAAGAGAAAGGTGTTCTCTACTGTGGTGGAAAAAAAGAAACATTTTTAAGGTCTGTTCACCTTGTGTAGGAGGAATTCTAGAAAGGTTTTTTTTTTTCAAATAGGCACACATTTATTTAAAAATAACAGATTTCAGTGTTTTCCCTTTTGTTATATGAAGGCCACATTAAGTCCGGGAACTTTTTGCAGTGCGTTTCTCATTAATTTATTTTATCATACAAAATATTAATACATTTTTAAAATGTTGATAATCTAAATGAAGATTACACTGTACAATGTTCAATATTTAAATTATATGTTTTTACACAAATTATGATACTCCCTTAGCTGTGGCATCATTTCTACCAAAATTAACAATTTTGCACTTAAGAAACTGGTGGTCAAAATAAATAAACTAATAAGTTTGAAGGTATTTTAAGGGCATTTAATTTAAGTCTAGATGGCCAAAAGTCCCAAGAGATGAATGAACACCTAAAAAAGGTCAAATCTCGTGGAGACAACAACTTTCCCGCTATAGAGACCATTCTTTATAGCTAATTGGTTGTTTCCAGGTTGATAAAATACTTATGTTACTGACAAAACCTCCTCAAAAATAACTCTTAGTATTCACAAAATATCTTGATTGACTTTATTGTTAGATAGTTTTAAAGATCTTGCAGTGTGTGGGAACATGTAGGTGTTATCTTTCACTGTATTTCATGACTGTCCTCCTATCTGACAGCTGTGATATATGTACAGTTTGTCATTTCGAGGTGAAAACAGACATCCGAACATTCATACGAGACCTGTCTGCCCTAAATGTCCCATCAGGCTGTGACTGGCATACTGAGTCATAAATTCATCCCCCATAAGTCTTTTTCCAACAAGGGTCACTGGGGTAATAGGGAACTGCCAAGATGGGTCAGCAGGACTGATTAGGGACACCCTCCCACCCCCCATTCAAGAACACGCTTCAAGATGAAGGACACTGAAGTACTAATTATTATTGCTCATAAGGCAGTAGATGAGATGGCCCCTCAGCACAGACACACACTGCAAAAGCTGTTTCTCATATATTATGTTATTGTCTTGCAGAAATATTTGTTCAGAAGTCAGACAAACTGCACTGCAAGGAACAATTATCTTTGCAGTGCCTTAGAAACAGAAATAACTACTGAAGGTCATGTCTGTGGATAGCTGACAAAACACGAGTGACTCAATAGAAACCACACCTGTTTTGATATCAAAGGTTTTACATTTTTAGTAAAAATATTTTTCAGACTATATATACAAAGAAAAAATATTAATATGCATGTGTGCATCAAAGCTACAGTATCTCACAGAAGTGAGTACACCCCTCACATTTTTGTAAATATTTTTTATTATATCTTTTCATGTGACAACACTGAAGAAATGACACTTTGCTACAATGTAAAGTAGTGAGTGTACAGCTTGTATAACAGTGTAAATTTGCTGTCCCCTCAAAATAACTCAACACACAGCCATTAATGTATATAAACCGCTGGCCACAAAGTGGTACCCCTAGTGAAAATGTCCAAATTGGGCCCAAAGTGTCAATATTGTGTGGCCTTATTCCCTTTCAACACTGCCTTAACCCTCTTGGGCATAAGTTCTTAGAGCTATGAGTTGCCACTGGAGTCCTCTTACTCCTCCATGACGACATCACGGAGCTGGTGAATGTTGAACTAACTATAGCTCCTCCACCTTCCGTTTGGTCACCCACACAGATGCTCAATAGGGTTTAGGTCTGGAGACATGCTTGTGATCCATCACCTTTACCCTCAGCTTTTTTAACTTAGGGAGCCAGTAGTCGTCTTGGAGGTGTGTTTGGGGTCGTTATCATGTTCAGTCTTCTGCCCTGTGGCCCAGTCTCTGCTTCAGTATGTCACAGTACATGTTGGCATTCATGGTTCCTCAATGAACTGTAGCTCCCAGTGCAATAAACACTCATTTAGCTGAGCCGTGACCTTGCTCCACCAAGCTTGACTGTAGGCAAGACACACTTGTCTTTGTACTCCTGGTTGCAGCCACACCGCTTGACCTTAGTCTGAACCAAATACTTGGTTATCTTGGTCTCATCAGACCACAGGACTGTGTCCATGTCCTTAGTCTGCTTGTCTTCTAGCAAACTGTTTGCGGGCTTTCTTGTGCATCATCTTTAGAAAGGCTTCCTTCTGGGATGACAGCCATGCAGACCAATTTGATGCAGTGTGTGGCGTATGGTCTGAGCACTGTAGGCTGACCCCCCACCCCTTCAACCTCTGCAGAAATGCTGGCAGCACTCACTCACATCTATTTCCCAAACACAATTTCTGGATATGACTGAGAGCACGTGCACTCAACTTCTTTGGCCGACCATGGCGAGGCCTGTTCTGAGTGGAACCTGTCCCTGTTAAACGCTGTATGGTCTTGGCCACCGTGCTGCAGCTCCAGTTTCAGGATCTTGGCAATCTTCTTACAGCCTACCATCTTTATGTAGAGCAACAATTCTTTTTTCAGGTCTTCAGAGAGTTCTTTGTCATGAGTGCTATGTTGAACTTCAGTGATGACCAGAGAGTGAGAGCGATAACACTAATTCTTACACACTCCCCATTCACACATGAGACCTTGTAACACTAACGAGTCACATGACACCGGGGAGAGAAAATGGCTAATTTGGCCCAATTTGGACATTTTCACTTAGGGGTGTACTCACTTTTGTGGCCAGCAGTTTAGACATTAATGGCTGTGTGTTGAGTTTTGAGGGGACAGCAAATTTACACTGTTATACAAGCTGTACACTCACTACTTTACATTGTAGCAAAGTGTCATTTCTTCAGTGTTGTCACATGAAAAGATATAATAAAATATTTACAAAAATGTGAGGTATGTACTCACTTCTGTGAGATACTGTATGTTTATTTTGCATAGTTTCAAAATGCAGTCTCTTTTTATTTCCAATCTGTATATTCCAACAGCTTTTATCCTATAAATGGGCCTAGTAAAAACTTATATTTACATTTCACAATGGATTTTTAACATAAACTATTTTTCTTGCCCCATGAAGTTTTTAATTATTCATTTTGGCATAGAGGGCTCAAACTTTTTTTTTTTTTTTTTTCCAATTTGAAAATTATATTTCCCCAAGCTTCATGTTTTACAACATGTTTAGCATATAAACTGCCATTCAAAACTTTGAGGTTGGTACAATCTTTTATATTGTAAGAAAAAACAAATACAAAAAAAATTACAGACCCCCAAAATTGTGAACGGTATTTGAAATATATTTTGAAAATAAAGTTTTTTCACCATCCCAGGTGAAAAACAAGTACACTTCCATAATGTACTTAAAGTGCTCTATTTTCACACACTAATTTTGTACTTAATATAGCCTACTAAAAACGATCCTTTAGTAATTCTTAAGATAAACTTAAGATCATGTAAGTGTACTCAACTGTGCTATTTTGAGACACCATGAATATGAACTAAAATGCGCTTTTAACATACTATCTTTGTATTTAAAAAATGTATTTAGCTACCACTTGTAGTACACATGAGTGTACTAGTGAATGAAAGATGGGTTCAAGTGTACTACAAGTGGTAACTAAATACATTTTTTAAGTACAAAGATAGTATGTTAAAAGCGCATTTTAGTTCATATTCATTGTGTCTCAAAATAGCACAGCTGAGTACACTTAGGGCGCTTTCACACTAGCACTTTTGGTGCGCACCCGGGTGCGATTGACGTCAGAGTTCGGTTCGTTTGGATGATGTGAACGCTGTCTTCCGACCTCCGGGTGCGCACCCATGGCCCCCGCACCCGAGTCCGCTTAAAAGGGTGGTCTGGGGTTCGGTTCATGTAATGAACTCCGGTACGGTTCGCTGCTGATGTGGGCTGCGTACCAAATACGGAAGTGAACCGCTATTAATGCCATATTATTTGATAAAAATGTGTGTTTGTGTGTGTTTCACTCACTTTTCTGACGTTACTGAGCGCTGCAAGCGAGCTGTATGTCTAATTTCTGTTTCGCCTTCTGGCGTTCTTTAGAGCATTTGCAGTGCATTTGTAACAGGTATAAGTGCCGTTATGAAGCTTTGTAAACAAAGCGAGCGGTTCAAAAACGTAAATATATAAAAGCGCAGAGAGCAATCTTATGCATTTACGCATTCTCCCAGCGACGTTACTAAGCGGGGTAAACAGCTGCGGCGATGACGCAAGCGAACCGCGGTTGGAACCAAATAAAATAATATGAGCGCAGTCCAGCGGGGGCAGGGGAGGGGAGCAATCAAGACGGGTTCCGGACCAGGCAATCGAACCAAGTGTGAAAGCACCCCGCTTAGATGATCTTAAGAGGTGCTCCCCGCTAGTTGGATTGCCTGGTCCCAGGCCAATCGGTGCCAGCTTCACCCCTCCCGCTGGACTGCGTTCATATTATTTTATTTGGGTCGAACCGCGGTTCGTTTGCGTCATCAAGCCAGCAGCTGTTTACCCGTTGTAGTAACGATGGCGCGGAAAATGGTAAATGCATCGTTGCTCTCTGCACTTTTATATAATCGTTTTTGAACCATTCGTTTTGTTTACAAAACTCAGTGTACATAAAGCGACACACTTACACCTACGTCTGTTCTGAGTCTAGGCTCTCTAAAGAGGCTGAGGCGAGAGCAAAATAGATGCGCAGCTCTCTGCAGCGTGTGCTAATAGCTCAAGAGAGTGGGGGGTGAAACACCTGCAGCCTTTTTAAAATAGTCACAGCGATGCTCCCCTGATTCATGCGATTCTTCACATCAACCTCTTGAACCAGCCAGAGAGTTGAGACCCCAGACCACTGCCCCTAGCGGGACTTCAGGCGTCTCATTCACATCTGCACCGAGGGGTGAGTCAAGTTCACATCATCAAGCGGGCCCGAGCTCTGGCGTCAGACAGTGTGTGCAAAGTGCTAGTGTGAAAGCGCCCTAAGTTTATCTTAAGAAGTACTAAAGGATCATTTTTAGTAGGCTATATTAAGTACAAAATTAGTGCGCGAAAATAGAGCACTTTAAGTACATTATGGAAGTGTACTTGTTTTTCACCTGGGATTGGGTGGACAATTATTTACTGTACATGGCCCTGTCATTACTCATCTGATGACAACCTGACCCTGTATTTGGACCTATATAATCATTGCTCAACCTTTCCTCCACAGACGCCTCCTGTTTATTCATCCTTTTGTTAGGGATAATCCCATTGCGCCTGACTTCACTCCCTGTGTGAAAGCGCTTCACTTCAATTTTAAACAATGTTAATCACCCAAAGGCCTGCAGTGATGGGAGCTGACAGGGCCAATTTAAATCTGTAACTAACTGACTAAAAGTAACTCCAACGTACTGATCGCTTAGTATCAATTTGATGGACATAAAACTAAAAACAAGTCAGGGAAATCACTCAGGGACAAAGCATAATTCTCCAAAATTCAAACTTATCAACGCGTTGTGCATGCCGTGTCGCACGTCTTATCGTTTTTATGTATTCTTCTGTTTACGAGGTTTGTGAAAACTGGTGCTACCCAGATGAAATGCAGAAAATGTCTGTCATGTCAAAAAATGCAAACGGCAACCCCGTCACAAAGCATTTCTCCCTATTTCTCATGTGTCACATCGACAGAAATCATGCGTCACTGTAATTTACACTCTAAAGCTATTATGATGCCACAATCTGCTAATTTCCTTCACAGCATCCCATTCCCCACAAACTCAGCAAACATCGGCTGGCACAATTCAGCTAATGAGGTTTTGTTGGTATGTTTACCTTGATGCCAAGACTGTGACAGCAGTCAGACATAAAGCACGCCTTGAGCATCCAACATATGGGTGCTGACAATGAAGGGCTCTTAGTTTGTGGCTCTGGAAAACTTACACTGGATACAGCTTCAGTCACAAGGCTAACATTGCAATGGCACAAAAACAAACAATACAGTACAAAAAAATTCTCCATGGCCTCTTCAACCTCAGTCGGAACATTCATTGAATATGCAGCTTAGAAGAGAAGTCTCTGAACCTTTTGAAGTCTTCTAACAAATGAGTCACTGGCTCGTAAGTACTCAAATTGATGTCTGAGACACAGATGTCCTTTTCAGCCTAAATTCTCAATACCACCCAACAAGCCTGTGGACCAAATGTGATTTTTCTTTCTTGGAATAAAAGACTTCTTTTGATCAGTTTTTTTCCCTCTATGCAGGTTTTATGAGCAATTTCCCCCTCTTGCTCAGTCTCTCTCTCTCCCTTTCTCTGCAGTTAGAACTTTTGCTTTGATATGACTTCATAATTGGATTATGGTTTCCACAAGGAACACTCGACAAATTACATTTCCATATTTTCATAAGGATGCTTGAGCCCAGTGAAAATCCGAAGATAAAAGGCTTTGTGAGAGGTCAGAAAACAAGTGGGAAGGTAAGCAAATGACCTAATAGTGGAAGGAGAACATTTTGCAGGTATAATGATGAATTTATGATGAATTAATATTTTTTAATAAAAAAGTGTAAAAATACATTTTTATTAGATTTTTTTTATATATATATATATATATATATATATATATATATATATATGTGTGTGTATATATATATATATATATATATATATATATACAGCCATATTTCATGCCTATAAATGTGATACTGCATTTATACAACAGTTTGACAGTGCGAACTACTTCCTTCCGCCACGGATTCAAATCAACGTTTGTCAGTTGAACAGTTGAGCCCAAGCCTCCGTTACTGATTCCAAAACGTCACTTTAGAACTAGTAATGAAGGAACGTTGAGTTGCTTCGTCGAAAGCTTAGGCCCCGTTTACACTAGTGCGTTTTCGTTTTAAAACGCATAACTTTTGCTACGGATACGCCTATCGTTTACACTACTCCGTGTTTTCAAGGTCGAAAACGGAGACTTTTGAAAATGCTGCAGACCCCATTTTAGTTTGAAAACTCCGGCTTTGCGTTTCAGTGTAAACGGACCAAAACGGAGACTTTTGAAAACGATGGCATGGCTGCCCACATTCTCTCTGCGTATCCTTGACGACTGTGTAAACAATAACAGCATGCTCATTATTGTACCCATAGACATGTATGGGTAGATTTCTCATTCAACCACTCCAAGCACGCAGACGCGTCCGCGATCTAAATAATAGGGAATCTACCTATACATGTCTATGGTTGTACCTGCATAAATGGTCATATGACATGCGTTTTCGGTTGTGTAATGTAAACGGAGATCGTTTCTGAAACGCAGCGGAAACGCCACTGTAAACGTTGATCGTTTTCATTCTAAAACGCCGTTTTAAAATGAAAACGCACTAGTGTAAACGGGGCCTTATTGTATTACTGTATTAAAAGCAGTGTATTATGTAGTGTATTATGTATAGTAGATATTGTGTGAGAGAGAGATTGACTGAGTGAGTGTGATTACCTGCATCTGATACAGCATTCAATCTTCAGATCAATCTCATTTCCCAATAGTTTGAATATCTGCTGAGGAAAGTGTTATCTTTGTCATAACGTCATAGCTTTCATCTGTTAAGGGTGATTTTGCTGTATCAAGCTGTTGTTGAAACTAAAAATAACTTCCGTTTATAGCGTTTTTCAAAGTAAACTACTGCTGACTCACTCATAAAAACAGTCTCTTGTCCCATCTAACGGCGGAACAATGTAACTAAAATCACCATCACGAACACGCACCGTTTCTCAATACTGAACACTATTATTAAATACTATTATTTATATAAAATATTATTTATATAAAATAATATGTATTGAATAATAACATTTAATAAACAACAACAACAGCCATCAAAAAAAGTTGCTAGGCAATTCAGTCAAAGGTACAAAGGCAGCACTCTGATATACAGCATGAAAAGAAAAATCAGTAATATTTATAAAATGATACTGGATTTTGCGTCCGCCATGGCACTTGCTGTAAGTACCGCACGTGGAGTGATACGATTACAAACTGTGAAAAGGCTGTTGGAGTTCTGATATCACTCTAATATCGCACTCTTATCAGTCAATCAGATTCGAGGACCAGAAAGAACTGTTGTATGAATATATATATATATATATATATATATATATATATATATATGTATATATACACAAAATTTAAATATGATATTTTCCTGTGATGGCAAAGCTGACTTTTTAGTAGTCATTTTTCTTAGGGAAAATGATTTCTTAGGGAAGATTTCTTAGGGAAACCGTTATTTTTTCAGGACTCTTTAAAGAACAGCTTTACTTTTAAATAAATTTTTGTAAAATTGTAAATGTTACAAATCTTACTGTCACTAAACCTTTTAAACTTTTGGTATATATATCATATGACTCTCAAAATGCAGTGTAACTCAATCCAGAAATACTAATTAAATCTGTGTATGTTTTTTGCAAAAATGAATTAGAGAGGAATTATCACAGTTAGAAGTCTTATTCAAAAAAGAACAGATACCTTCTCCCAAGTCTTTGGATAGTGTCGAGAGTAGTTCAGTCCACCAGAGCAGGAAGAGCATTTTGTTATTTGACATAAGACTGGCTCCTAAATTGAGATTTAGTCAGGCATATAGTTAAATCCATGTTTTTAATTCTGCTGGACTAGCTCTGTATGCTGGGATGCTATATGCTATTAATTTCTGTTTTTACCACTTTTATTTTTTCCTTGTTGGAGGCACAAACATTCAATTCCTTTTCTCTACACACACACCTTGGGACACCCATCCCAAACTTTACTAGCTTTACAGATCGACATCTGGCCATCATCAACACCACCTGCAAGCACATATTTAATTAAACAAATAATTAGTCAATTTAGTCATGAATGCTGTGGCTGAATTACATATGTTCAAATTAATATAATATAATATAATATATAATAAATATATATAAATTATATTACATTATATAATATTCTTTGTAAAGCAGCTGTGGAACAAAATGCGAACAGAAATGAACTGAATTCACTCTCTCACCCCTTTCTCTCCTACTCCACTTTGCAACATTGTAGCTCACCCATTTTAATTTCACATCCAGTGCTTCAACGGTTTGTTGAGTACACAATAATAACTGACTTCTCCTGATGAGACTTATTAAAGCTTAGCACAATACCTGTTCACTTCCACTGCGTATCCAGTCTATCAGCGCTGAGATGCAGCATGTTACTCAAGTGAAGCTCGGCATAAATGATTATTAATTAATGGGCTTTCCTGTTGTTGTTGTTATCACACTGTCTGCAGAATCAATGTACAGATGGCAAGGACAAACAGGCAGGGAAAAGTGCACCTATAGAGAAAATGATCATCTTCAAGGGCGGATTGCACGCTCATCAGACTTCATGAATTTCGCAATGCCAATGTTCTCTAACTAATGAATCACATCATGTGATGTGACACTTTAGGAGAATAATGCAGATGAGGAGGGAAGAGTTTCATGATCTCTTTCAGCTGGTGAGTTTCAGCAATGACTGTGGCGAGAGTTGGAGAGGTGAGTCAGTAATGTAAATACTTGATCTGGCGCCATTAGTTTTGTCTTTGAGCTGTGTGATCAGAGTTTTTTGACCATCTGCAATACACTTTGTGACTGTGAGAGTGTCTCTGATGAACTAGAGAATCCCGTATACTATGTTTTAAAGGTCATGTCTTTGTGTTAACTGTGGCGGTTGTGATATAAAAGGCAATTGCCTTGGGTGGCAACATTCTCTGGGGCAGCACCCGCTTCTCTATCGTTCATACACACCAGTTTCACAGCAATGCACTTGTACGCCCATTTCTCTCAATGAAAATGAATTGTGTCCAAGTGGGAACATAGTTGTAAACACAATTTTTTTTTTTTTTCCCCAAGCAGCTTTCTGTTAAGAGTTCACCTTTAACTTAAGCCACTACCTGTCAGCAACAGTGAAGCAGGGTAAGCCGTCTGACCATGAAATGAAAACTGAATTAATTAAATTGCAAAATAAAATCCACTGCTATACAACTGTGATTCTAATTTGATATAAAAGTTTGTTTTTATTTAAAAAAAAAAAAAATCCCACCTTGGCAGACTTGGCAGGGTTTTTTTAGAGCTTGGCAAAAATCACACCTTTGTATTAACAAGCTGTTGCTGACATTTTATTCATAGCTTAATTTTACCTTTAACTCAGCTTACCTTTGATAATTTACACTTTTATATTTTATTTTATTTTATATACAGGACCTTTTATTTTCAGGACTTTGCCTGATTTCAACTATCAACCTGTGATTCTGTGCTGCTACTCCCATTGTAGGCTAAAACAAACACTAGCCGTATTTCCATTATCCTGCAAATTGTTTAAATTGAAATTTCAAATTGAAAATACGCCCAATGGAAACATGTCAATTTTTCAAAACCTCCCATATATCGCCAAAAGGTTTTTATGCTTGCATGAGGTGGTTTTTCATTCAATTTGAAAAAGGAATATGTGACCCTGGACCACAAAACCAGTCTTAAGTCGCTGGGGTATATTTGTAGCAATAGCAAAAATACATTGCATGGGTCAAAATTATCCATTTTTCTTTTATGCCAAAAATCATTAGGATATTAAGTAAAGATCATGTTCCATGAAGATATTTAGTAAATTTCTTACCATAAATATATCAAAACTTAATTTTTGATTAATAATATGGATTGCTAAGAACTTCATTTGGACAAATTTAAAGGCAGTTTTCTCAATATTTAGATTTTTTTGCACCCTCAGATTCCAGATTTTCAAATAGTTGTATCTCGGCCAAATATTGTCCGATCCTAACAAACCATACATCAATGGAAAGCTTATTTATTCAGCTTTCAGATGATGTATATATCTCAATTTTGAAAAATTGACACTTAAGACTGGTTTTGTGGTCCAGGGTCGTATATATCGCAAAACTGCAATGCAAACTTTTTTTTTTCTTTTTTTTTTGCATTTACAGGTCACCTGGCATATATAAAAGTCGCATAATTATTCTTTAATGTTGTATATATAATGTAATTGTATTATATAATTGTATATATAATGTACTATAACCACCAAGAAACACCTCATATATGGCCACTCTCAAGTTTAAGGGGCTTTCGTTGCCATTATTGCTAGGATAACCCCTTATTCACATTGCATTCTGAATGCAGCCACTCCAGTCACTTCTTGTGTTTATACCATGTTTCAGAAGCATCCCAGAAGTGACTCTCTGCACAGCTTTACTAAAAATGCATGCCTTTGATTAAAAATAATGGCTAGTGCAGTGGCTGCAATATAGGGATTATATGTAACCTACCAACATCCGTCGCCATAACTTATCACGAGAGGAAACATTAGGCTACGTGTTTTAGTCGCATAACAACGGTTAATGGAAACGCTTTGATTTTTCTTTTTTTTTTGACATTTATAAAATATCACAAAAGTTTTGTGCAAATTTGTAGTTAATGGAAACCCGGTTGCTGTCATCATATAAGAAAATGTCAAAAACACAAAAAAACACATCCTTTTCACCACAAAGCCAAAGACAACATTATCATCTACAATCCAGAATGCAAATAGGTGCATCTGTAACACACATCAGCTGAGAATGACAGAGTGAATAACGTGAAGCATAAGAATATCAGTGTTTACCTTTTAGCTCCTGATTGGCTCAAGCACTTGTTGCCTGGTAACCAAAACCCCCTTTTGAAAAACATTCTATCCTGACTGAAAATATCACCAAGACACACTTGCCAAGGTCTGACAAACATGCAATTTATTGTCTAAGACTAGAAAACAGGAGGGGGGCATGTCAAGAGAAAAATGAAATGAAAACAGCTAATATAGGCATCTTCCATGGCTGAGTCCATTAAACATTCAGATGTTTAAGACTAACACAATAACTGCGTAACTGATGCCATGGAAGGGTATAGAGATAGCTAATGAACTTTTGTTATGTAACTGACAGAGACAAATCAACTTGTTTGGCCCATCTAGGGATAAGATACAGTGACACCACTACAGGGAAAAAAAAACCTGAGCTATAGATGTATCACATTCAAACTAAATCATAAAGTCTCAGAAAAGAGACATTAATGATATATAATTAAAACATATGAGCACAATAACAGATTTTAAGGAAAAGCTTTGAAACGTTTTATTAAAAATACACAAGAAGACTATGTACTGCCAACCATCTTTTATTAGAATCCTGTTTGAATCACAAAGTGGACCCACTACAAACAGAAACAAGAATATATCTTGACAACTGTTAAATAATGATGACTAAGAGTGCATGATTCACATTTTGAATAGACCATTGCCGCTGAAACTGAAAATGCTTAATTAACAGACACTTGATTTCTTCAATAAACAATATGGAACTTTTTGTAAAATACAAGAAAAAAGGATTCGTTATTCCTGGCAAATTGAGGCATTTCAAAGGGAAACAGTTTCAAGATTTCATTGCAAAGCTACTGTGTAGGATATCAGAGACCGAATCAGACAAATTTAAGATGCATCAGAACATTGAAACCTGAGCAGCTGGAATTCAGAGAGGCGCAAGGAAACAGGACGTCGTAAATCAGATTCCTAGCTCCAACTAGTTTGGAGCAAGCAAACTAACCGACTCTTTCACAGAACAGCTTGCAACATTAAAACAAAGGAACACTTATTGATAATTCCAACTCAGGAAAAAGACTGTCAAATTTGGGGCAAGTAATCAAGACTTATGGTCAAAGAGATGGCCAATCACATGTAAACCTGTGATAGAAAGTCACAGCACAGACTCTCTAAGCGAAGTCTCTACCCCCACAAGACAAAGACTGAGACTGAAAATTCCTTAGAGACCTTTTAACCTTTCTCTGGTCGTCACAGTACCATGCCTCTGCTCTCCATAGAACTACACAGAGACAATCTCTCCATATGCTACAAAATCCATTCCAAGGGGACTTATGAATTATTTCTCTGCATAGAAATAACCCATATCATGTATGTAACCCACACAATTAACTATCATGTTTTAATCAAATATTAGGTATGTCTTTTATATCATTATTGAATAGCTTAAGCCTTAAAGGGTAATATTCATGTTTAGTATGTATGAGTTTGAAAATTCATGCTTTAAATGATTCTTCCAATTAATTCTTTGTAAAATGTATCATAATCTTCTTATAGAAATCCTATCCGAAATGATACTTTACAAGAGCGGGAAAATCCGGACCATGTGACTGATCAGATAACATGTTGATTTATGATCGCGGGAGGAAACAGAGCATCACCCCAAGCTAAGATGATATCTAATTGGTCAAAACGTCCAGATGGGACGGTCTGAAAGCTGAGTTTAAAACTCAGAACACCATCAAACTCTCTCTCTCTTACTTTTTCCTAATCTCTTCTCCTTGCCACCGCGTTTTGACGCTGCTCTTTGAGCGCCATGTGCTCTGGCCCACGTGCCAGTTGCCACCACGAGAAGAAAACCCACCTAGTCTCGTTACATCCTTTTATTTTTATTCTTTTATTTTTAGTTTCTTTTCTTTCCGTTGAGTTTCGTGTGCTAAGTTAAGTTTGCCAACGCCGTGTCTCCGAGTCCGACCTCGAGCGCTCGTCTACACTTCAACCAGCCCACAACTCCGCAACTTCAGCCAAGAGCCATTGGCTACCCAAGACGTCCCTTCAACGACTACTGAACTTCCAACCAATCCGCAACCTGGGAAAACCCCTTTCTGCAAAGACGACGACAAAAGGGAATCCCTTAGCAACGCAAGCAAGTAAAACAACTCCAGACTTTTAGCTGGATTGGTGCATTTAATATGAATTTTAGCCTCATTGAGAAACTCAATGCGAGGGTTAAATAAGTGATTGATGGTTGTTCAGGTCTAGGCAATTTGCACACATTGCTGTAAATTTGGGATTACATTTCCTACTCTTAACTCATCCTTTCCTTACTTTCTCTCTTTCCTGCAACGTGTGAATGTGTGAATGCTTGTGTTCATGTGTTAGTTTAGTTTATGTCTTAGGTTTATATAAATAAAATCGTGTTTATATTAAAAGAGAAGTATCTTGGGTTTTGTGCTCACAAGTTAATGCCTTTAATCTGTCGATCTTGTTACTGTGCTATTAAATAGTGTTTTCACTATATTTTGGATTTTAATATCCAGTGCAGAGTTGATTGTTATACGGATCCTTCAGTGATCAGCCGTGAAACAGCGATTCTGTCCAAATTCCCTATAAAATCATAAATGATTCCCTTTGAGCTAAATTAAACTATTTCTTTAAATGAAATATATATTACGTATTTTACGTTACAACTGAATAATAATGACTGCACTGGAGAGAGATATGAATGACATTGATCAGAAACAGTTTCAGAACCGAAATCATTTTACTGCTGTTTCAAAACAAGAAATCAGTCTTTTTATGCTAAAAATGCACTTTAGTTAACAAAACATGAGAGCAGTGTTTTTGTCAGTGTCATTTTGAATTTGCTTGCTTGGTTTGGGGAACGAAGTTGTTATACTTTAATTTATTTTTAGGTTAGGGCAATGCTCACATGCATTAGTTGTCAGTGGCAGGAAGAGAGGAGACTGCGTTATTGTTTTTATGTAATTCATTAAAAAAAAAAAAAAAAAACTCTCCAGCACTCGGGTTGTAATTTCAAAGTTTAAAGGAGCCTTAGTGTTGTGTTAAAAAATAAGGCAAGAAAACCCACTGTTTCACTATTTTTATTTTTGTCTTTTAAAAGATAGCATTATGTGGGCCAGTTTATGGCACAGAGCAAAAACACACTTCAATCAATGCTGAAAAAATGTAAGACCCAAAACTGAGGATTTCTTTCTTTAAAATAAATAAATAATAAAAATCCCATCAATATTATATATAAACCAAGAGCTACACTAAAGAACTACACAGAGGAGGAGAAATTCTCAGTGACATGAAAAAAAAATTGAATATCCAAGGCTGTGAGACTACCAATTACCAATGCATTTACCAAAGTTCACCTTTAACGTTTACTTTCTTAAGACTATATATTTGTAGGATAATGTTAATCTTATATTCTTATGTGAAATGTCAAATAACTAGAAAATGCTTAGTATATACTATCTTGCATAAACAATGAAGACAGATTCAGATATGGGGGATGAATATTTAAATGTCAAAGTTTAACATGATGAGACATATTCTTGTGCTCTGAAATATGGCATTGGCAGTTTAGCCAAGTGCTTGCATTTTCCATTTTGCGCATGATCACCCTTTATTTTACTGTCTGTGCTAACGCTGTGCTAGGACTGGAAAATGTAGCACAGCAGAAACAATTTTTTTTTGTTGGTCATATTCATGTTACTGTGTAGGACTTGAGTTCAGAAATGATCAGCATTATCTTGATTCTGATTGGTTAATCACTGCATTCTGCAGTCAAACAACCACTAAACCATTTAATTGACGATTGATTTGCCACAAATCTTCTAGTTTCATATCTGGCATCATGTCAAGGTCTCACATTCCAACTCAATTCTATACAGTATTTCATTATGTATTTATTTAGTAAGCCCTCTAATGAGTGGGATAGTAATGTGTTGCAATAATGACTGTTAGGCCATACTTAGACTACGTTCACACTGCAGGCTGAAGTGGCCCAAATCTGATTTTTTGCCCAAATGTGACCCATATCTGATTTTCTTATGACAGTCTGAACAGCACAAATCCGATTTTTTCAAATCAGGCCCAGGCCACTTTCATATGTGGTCCTATCGGATACATATCCGATGTTTTGCAATGCGACTTCAGTCTGAACGGCCATGTCGCATTTCATGCGATTTTTACGTCATTGAAATGTGAGAGACGTCACAATTCTGCGCTGGAGGAGGCGGGAAGATTAAAATCACAATGGCAGACAATATATAGACAATAATATCACTTCGTTATTTAGGCTCCGATTGCACATTAACTTAAAAATGGCTAAACACACGCTAACACGAGCAGCATCCATTTTTATTTCCACAAACACAGTGCGCTGCGTCTGACGTCACGTCTTCTTCTGCGCATGCGGGTCACTTCAGGGCCGTATACGGTTCACACATGAGACTGATGGCAGTCGCATTTAAATGACAATGTGAACAACAGCGCAAAAAAAAAAAAAATCGGATTTCAGCAAAAAATCCGATCTGAGCATTAAGACCTGCAGTGTGAACGTAGTCTTAAAGCATTTATCTCATCTGACATGGAAAACCCAGATTGAATAAGTAGTCCAGAAGGAAAACAAAACCAGGATAGTGCATGCGAGGTAAGGCAGAGTGATGGCAAATCCCCGCTAGGTGCATCTGTGTTAGGAGTGCACATAAACTGACAACCCAAAGTGCTGTAGTATTATTTAAATATTGAGTCACCTCCAGTAGTGCCCTGAATATAATGCCTTTTGAAGGCTGAGCGACAGTTACAGGTGCATGATAATGCAGTATAATATAGCTGAATGATCAAAGCAGAGGAAGAGGAAGCCAGCCCCTCAGACACTCCACATCTAGCTACTGGTTAGAGCAAAAGAAAACACAGCATCACAGAAAAACACATGCCGGGTATTCATATTAAAACTGTTGACAAGTGAGTTCTAAAATTAGTTGATCAAATGATTTAGAACAAGGCTCTTCAAATGGAGGCCTGCGGGCCAAATCTGGACCATCAATTATTTTTATACTCCACCACTGAACTTGCATGTAAGCATATAGATATATAGATATCATATATCCTTTGAGTCGGTATTCCCAGTCCTGAACATCATCAAATCATCAAAGTTTATTCTGCCTTTGACAATGATTGTATCTGTACTGCACTCTGGCTACATTTGTGTCCAAGTTCAAGTTTTATTCATATTAAATATTTTAAATGTTCTTTCTTCATTTTTCTCATTTAAAAACAATAGCCTTAAAATAATAAAATGCTCAACTGTTTATTATTTAAGGGCTTATTATTAACTGAATTAAACTCACTTTTAAATTTAAATTTTAGTACATTTTTAGCAGTGTATAAAGTTTAGCAGTGTATAGGTTTTTCCAGTACTATTTTCCAGTACTATCAAAGCTTAGGACATAAATAAATTCTAATTTTTCATGTTTAAACATTTCATATTAATGAATTTAAAGAAGATAACTGAATACTTTGAAGGTTTCAGGGCATACATTTGAGTACTAAAGTAGGTTACAAATGCGACAGAGAAGAACAAACAAGAATCGCACATAACGCTTAATTTTATGCGCAAATGTTTGTCAGTGGGAAAGTGAGAAAAGAAAGCAAGAAAGATGCAAGGAGGTATAAATAAAGACTGAAACATTTTGGCATCACTGAAATTCTCAGTGCTAAGCTGTATCTCAAAAAAAGTAGTTAAAGAGACAGCATGATTTACAGCATGTTAGGGGTTTTCCGGTTCAGTCTAGTCAGGTACAAACTTATCACTCCAACAGTGGGCAGGTATAGATAACAAGTCTGTGATGAGGCAGAGACCAGGAGGATATTTCATGATCTAGACACATCATTTAGTGGTTGGGCGAGTCAAGGTAACCATGGTATGAAACATGTCCTATCATCAGAGAGGAAGATTCTTATGACTGCCATAGAGAGCCCCATATGACAAAGAAGTGAGACTGATGTTAGTCATGCATTTTATGTCATACTCCTTGTAATTGCATGACTTGTAAGCTGAGAGGGTAACCTAGGGCTTGTGTTAAACTGGTATTTAAAGGTCAGATGTTCTAACCTCCAGCTGTAAGTGTTAAACTGATCTAAGATGGTTTGGCACATTTACTATCCTGAGCAATGACTTCTGAGTCATCTGCATAAGAATCAGTGAGTGTGTGCTATTGCTTGGACATACTATTCAGCAAGAAGATGTGGTCAGTTGTATATTTTTATAGTGTAGACAGGGCTGGGAAGGTTACTTTTAAAATGTATTTCACTACAGATTACAAAATACATGCTTTAAAAAGTAATCAGTAATGTATTTCGTTAGATTACTCAGGTTTAGTAACGTAATCTAAATACTTTAGAATACTTTGAAATACTATGTAACACAAGGGAATATATACTTGTCTTATTTTTGTTTTCCAACTCTAAATAAAAGTGACATCTACCAGTCTTAAGATTTTTTTTCTTTGCATTTTTTTAACAACATCAATTTTCCACCGCGTTTCTATGAACAACAAAAAAAATATTATGTCATTTAAATCTACCAATCAATATAAATTCATTTTGAATACAATGAATAGGATTCCGTGCTGTTTCATGCTGCATTCCAAACTTCAAAACGAATCCAAACACACCAAACATATCATAAAAGTAGCCAAAACAACTGGCACAGTTCTCCAAGTTATACAATATAGATTTGTTTAATGAATGGACCAAACTTTAAGTGATTACTTCATAATCCTCTCTATGGAGAAGCGATCGGCACAAAAGAATCGCTGAGTCAAAATTGACAGGGGCTGTTTCCCAGCACCATGGTCCCAGTAATGTCGTTGAAGTTCAACGTGTAATTTAACAACCACAGTTCGCCAGCTTAATGATGCTTTTTGGGAAACACACCCCAGATCTTACATTCAGTTTAATGTGAACCATTCACACTGGTTTCGTTAAAGAAAAGAAATGATTCATTTTGACTCAAAAGAATCATCTGTTCACGAATCGAATCATGAACTCGCATTACCGCGCCAAAGATGATCTGTTCTTGAACATTACAGATGAACTTGAAGTCTTTATTCATTCGAAAAGCACACAAAGCTATCGTTTGACTTTATAAACTTTTATTTCATGCATGATTCGTATGGATCTGTTAACTGAATGCAAAGTGTGAATTCTAGGAGAATTCGGTGTCATTTTTCAATTAAGTTCTTAGAAATATTAAACGTAATGATAACCATTCAACACTCAAAATATGAGAAAATAGAGAAACGAGTTACTGGATAAAATTTTTCAAAGATCAAGAACAACTTCCCTCAAGATGCTTTTTTCAGATTAGACGTTGTATCCTTCGATGCCGATAGAAGTTTTGTTGCAGGTAGGCATTGCACTGCACTGATGTTACGTCCTTTTTCAGATTTATAAACTAGTCTTTGTATTTCCACGAGAGAAATTTATTACGCTAATGGCTTTCTGTTGTGTCGTCCATTTTTGTGTCATGACGATGAGCGTACTCTCACTACGAGTTGCTAAACGAACAGGCGGCTGCACGCAGTTTTTTTTGTTTTTGTTTTTTTCAACGGAGAATCAGTTGCCTAATTGATTAAAATTCCCAAACTGTTTACTTAAATAGTAAATTAAGAAATTACATTAAAATTCAAAATAATCTTTGGTAATCTAAAATACTTTTCGGATGTAACTGTAATTTGATTACCACCTATTTAAAATGTAATTATAACGAAATACAGTTACTCATATTTTGTATTTTAAATACATAACGCCGTTACATGTATTTCGTTACTCCCCAGCCCTGAGTGTAGATGTATGAAGAACAGCTCACAAAGCAGTCACTTTCAAACAAAGCAGCTTTATGTTGGTCAGTGTGCCAAAATCAGTTGAAGCTGTTGTGAATATTGCATTCTTTTATCATCATTTTTTGATCATGAGGATTCCTGTTGAAAATCCTATTGGGAAGGTTACTTTGGAAATGTAAAAATTTACAGATTACAAGTTACCGTATTAAAAATGTAATAAGCAGTGTAACCATTTCAGTGACTGGAACTGATTACTTTTTGATTACTTTTCTAATGAATGTTTTCAACTGTTCTTCATTTTTAAACATTTAGACCAGGCAGGGTTAACCTTACAGTAGTACTCTAGACTGATTAGTGTCAGACTTTTAAAAATCCTTCATCACTTGAATTAAGAGAATAATAATTTCATTTTAAAGCAGGGCCACCACAAAATCAGACTTTAGCACCTATAAACCTATTTTAATTTGAAATTGAGGTTAAATATTCATTTAAAATCATACCATGGTATAGTTTGCAGTTTTTTTCAACTGCTTAGACACATTTTCAAAACTTTGCCTCTTTTTTTCAAAACTTTACACACAAATCCAGAAATTGCACACACAAAATGCAAAATGCCTCACATCTCTTGCAAAATGAAGCACTGCATTCAAAAAAAAAAATAAAAATCACAAACACATCTCAAAAGCAAACATTTGAAAACACCTTTGCCATAATATTAATTCCTGTCAGATTCTTGAGTGTTACATAGAGAACTGTGTGTTGAGTTTTGCCAAAAGTGTTTTATGAAATTGAAAACTGAGTCAAAGGCTGAGAATTAGTGTATGGTTTTGCAGATTTGGTGTGTGGTTCTGGTGTTTCAGTGTCAGGTTTCAGAAATTGTGTGACAAGTAAAGATTTTGTGTGTAAGCAGTTGAAAAAACTGTAATAGCTATGATACTGTGTTTTAAATCAAATATTTGCATAGCTATGACAGGAAACACTGGCATCTAACAATGCCTTGGAAAAAGAGTTGTGTCAGTTGTGTCAAAAACCATGTGTCCTATTCTGTGTCCTAAACTCCTGAAACATTGGTGTCTCATATTTTAAAGCAGTCAATGCAATTTGGGAAAGAAATCAATTAAATCTGTGTATAAGTGTATAAGTGTGTGTGTGTGTGTGTGTGTGTGTGTGTGTGACTGTATAAAAATATTCAGATGTAACCCCCTTTGTAATCATCAACATTTTCATAAGTAACTGTGATTTAATTACATATTTTTTCTCAGTAACTGTAATAGATTACAGTTATATTTATTTTGTAAGTAAATTACATAACTCTGTCATATGTAATTAGTTACTCCCCAACACTGGCCATATTTACATCTTAAAAGCTCACTGTGGTTTTAAGAGACTTTTATTTGGTTTCTTTTCCTGCAGAGAGAAATGACAATAAACTGACTTGCAAAGTTGAGTCATCAAAACAATTCAATATTTCCAGGGCCAGCCTTTTTTAGAATGTATGGGGAACTAAAGTTTGATCATCCATCTGCATTTTCTGTATAGATTCTGGTCATATTGCAAGGTTTCAAAATGCAGTTGTTACCTTAATGAGTTATTTTTGGCATAACAATGTAGTTGGGCTGACTGAGTTACAGGAAATCATTTTTAACTTCAATAAGACCAATTAATTTAGATTTCATCACATTAGTGGTGGATCAAATGTTTTTACAGAGTATCAAAGCATTGGATATAAATTATTCCTAATTCCTCATGTTTAAACATTTCATATTAATGAATTTAAATAGGATAATTGGATACTTTGAAGCTTTCAGGGACTATATTTGAGGACTAAAGTGGTCTGCAAAGGCAACAGAGAAGAACAAACATTCTCTTAGCACACCATTAGGAAGTCTATCTTTTTATGCATAAATGTTTTGTTTGTCAGTGGGAAAGTGAGAAAAGAAAGCAAAAACAGAGAGACAGAGATAAATAAAGGACATAATAGAGACTCATTCACTTCAGCCCAGACACGGTGTCTGAGGGGAGTCAGGGAGGAGAGGCTGAGGGGTCGCCGCTGTAATTACATGACTGCTCTGCAAATGGGGGGGGATTTCACCTCTCCAATCATCTGCTATTATCCTGCATTCCTACAGGCCTGAATGCCCATGCCTAGCTCCCATTGAGACACCTGTCTGTTCTCCTTCACCCCAGCATTACCCACCATCACTGCGCCGCATGAAGGAACGCCCCACCGGCATTGTTCCTCCAGTGTTCTCATTTCAGTTGTAATGTGAGCACTAGGGGTCAGTGATTGAGCTTCATCATTACAGGATAAGAATATTACAGGTAGATTTGATGGGCGTACCGCAACTTTGAATAAGCCTCACCCCCATTTACAATCCTGCAGTGACAGCTTCTGAAACAATCCTCTGCCAGATAATTGGGTTTATGGGATAGCCGTGTTTGCTATTCTAAGAAAGGCTTCATAAACCACTGAATACATTACTGTCCGCTCAATGTACAAAGGATTGTATGAGTGAAGGGATATGGTAAAGGAATAAATAAAAAAATTCTGTCGTTACTTTCTAGCCTTCATGCCATTCCAAACCTGTACGCTTTTCTGGAAATTTTCAGTTCTCCCCACACTGTCAATTCCACCACATCTCAAATTATGTATTTACTTACATTGTGATGCAAATGATATTTATTATGTTTATTATGCTTTGAGTAAAATGTCCATTTTCTCACAGGAGTTACATTTTACATATCCTATATATATATATATATATATATACACACACATATGGATAGCCTGAGAAGAGAAGAATGCATGCTCTTCTCTTCTATCCATGTGTATGTATATATATTAGTGCTGCCAAAATTAGCGCGTTAACGCAGGCGATTAATTTTTTCAGTTTAACGCGTTAAAATAATTTAACGCCGTTAACGCAGGGGCGGGGCCTAGGGTTGGCCACCCCCCTCATAACTGCTAATTCTGTCTCTTTTTTCTTGACAAGAAGTGCATTTATTCAGTCGCAGAACGTCTTTATGAGCACATCAAACAGGAGACGTTTCAGACGCGTGCTTCAACTTCACTTCGGCGTCAGGCGCGAGTCAAACGGAAACTGTGCTGTGCTCGCAGCGCGTGCTCTTCAATACACGGACAAAGGTGCCAGCGCGCGCATAGTCTGTATCATTTCATATGAAATCGTGAAAGAAACTACGAGCATGCAATGTCGTGAACAGTTAAGTCATGAAGTTACCAAAAAGGCGATTAAAGCTGCCATAAAACTGTGCATGTATGTAATATGTTATATATGAGTTACATTAAGAACATGTCTCTGAAATGGTTTTCAGAACTGTCCTGGAGGATCCTAGCACTGTCTCCCTCATCTAACACACCCGATTCAACTCGTCAGCTCATTAATAGAGACTGAAATGGGTCCGACCTGAAATGGGTCAGAAAAGGTAGAGTTGAGAGAAAATATGATGCGTGTCAGATCCCCGTCATGTTCGGTAGCGGCAGCTCTTAAAGAAATATAAGCCAAAAACAACCTAATAACCTGCTGTGATGTCTGTTCATCAAGAACAAAAGAAAAAAGAGGAAATCAATAACTTTTATAGTTTTAAGGATTCATCTGTATTTAGTTTAGAATTTAGTGTTTGATAACTTTATTCAATTTCTGTATATTTCTGCTGAGGGGCACAGGTAGATAAATATGACATTTATTATAATGAGTTTTTTAAAGTCTAATAAATGTGAAAATCAATAGCTCTTAATTATAATGTAAAGTTGAATGGTTATAGTCTTTGGTTAAATATTAGAGGGAAACATTTTTATAGGGAAATCAGTATTAATTGGTGTCAGTGATACTGGCCTTCAGTCATAAAAATAAAGATGCCACTAAACAAATATTAAAAATATACTGTCTTCGTGTTGTTTGTACATTAATTTGAAGATTGAATATGAAATTATTGCAATATAAAAGTATATTTAAAAACTTTAATGTTAGGTGGGATTAACCGCGATTAATCGTGATTAATTTCAGAAAAATGTGCGATTAATTAGTTCATTTTTTTTAATGGATTGACAGCACTAATATATATATATATATATATATATATATATATATATATATATATATATGTACACATACACATATGGATAGCCTGAGAAGAGAAGAGCATACATAGAAGAGCATGCATAAATACACTACATACAGTGTATGATATATAAGTACACTTTCAATGTGAAATTTTTTGATGTAACTCTACTAGAAATCATTCACACAATAGATATTGAAGTGGGGTTTTTTGTGATTTCAGTCTTTCTTTGTAGATTATTTAAATAATTCATATTTTTATGATAGATTTTCAGATTTTAAAATCCAATGTCTGGGTCTGGGATAAAACAAAACAAAAATCTATACATAAAAGACTTAAAAAGTATCAAAAAATGGCAGCATGTTTCCAAGACAGTTGTAATGTAGCCTTCATATTTTCAAAAAAAAAAAAAAAAGTTAGTTTTGATAAAAATCAAGCTGAATAAAGACTCCCATTTGACTTGTTCCTTTTATTCCAGGTAGAATATAGTGCATGAGTCATATTGGAACAGCACTTCTAAATAAAGACAATTTCATTTTTAGGTGAAAAATGCATTTAAAGATTTTATTGCTGTATTCAATTCAATTCAATATTTCCAGGGCCAACCTTATTTATAATGTATGACACTAAAGTTTGATCATCCGTATGCTTTTTCCTTATAGATTCTGGTCATATTGCAAAGTTTCAAAGTCAGGTTCAAAATGCAGTTGTTACCTTATTGAGTTATTTTTTGGCATAACAATGTAGTTGGGCTGATTGAGTCAAATGAAATAATAATTTTAACTTCAATAAGACCAATTAATTTAGATTTTAAATAATGACGATTTCATTTTTTAGGTTAAAAATGCTTTTAAAGATTTTATTGCTGTATCATTTTGACTGTGTCCAGGCAGGTAATAATAACTGTTTCACAGGGGAATTCCGTACCACTGTGGAATTTGTGTAGCTGGCGTTTATGATAGTCGTGTGATTAGTCGGGCTATTTGAGAATGGATGGCAGTGCTGCTGGAAGCTAAAGCCCCCGGGACACACTCTTGCTGAGCAAGTCTCAATAACCGACCTCGCAAAAACAATAAAATATCCAATGTGACAACAACTGTTCCTAAGTGTATTTCATTTCCTTGCTTTCTCTCTTTATTGGTCCTTTGTAAAGTAAGTTTGTGACTGAACGAAACATACAATCAAAAGTATATTGCCTGTTTCCCGAGATAATTTATTGAATGTGTGTGTTGTTGGAAGGTTATGTCTGTTCAAAGAGATCTAGCTGAGTCGGATGGAGACATTGTAAGAGTGATGGAGAGGAAAGGTAAGAAGCAAACATCAAATTATCATATAATCACACTTCACCGAAATGTGGGCTACGTGACTGCACTATAAACCGCTATCCTTCAGTAGACACTGGTTTTGTATTTCAGACACCTTGTCTGCAGGCGTCCCTCTGAAATGGTGGCTATAAAGACTCATGAAGGCTGCTTTAAGAAGAGCAGGCTATGCATAATAAAATTCAAGAACAGTTTCAAGCACCCCTCTGGAGATCCAAGTCACTAAATAATTAAGCAAGCTCTGTGTTAATATAGTGCAATAGATGAATCTGAGGATGCTGGGAGGTGACAAGACAGATGCATGGCTGAAGGTGAGAGCAGCGTTCATGACAGAGCGTCTCCTGGATCCTTCAAAACTCTGCAATTAGAAATGAGTTACAGCAGCTTACGGATACAACAGCCTTAGAAGCACAGATGGAGTTGTGAAAATCCTGTCAGGACTTAATGTAGCGCACTCAGATTTATTTTAGTGTTTTGGTATCAATATGCATCTTTAAATACGTTAACACATTATTTCTTGAAATCGGCGTTATTATTACACAAAAATGATTGCCATTATGCCAGAAGAGCTCTAATTCCAATAGTCCTCTGAGTAGCAATAAAACTAGAGTGGATACATTAATTCATTTTCAATTTGATGTACTTTTGTCTGTTTGATTCATTGTCACCCTGGAGGTGATTATAAACCGAGACCATAAACAGCAAAGAGTCCCAGCTGTTTGTTTTTGTTTTAAATACTGGTTTGATAATTGAAGCCTCCCACACCAATTAAAATGGTTTTCGTTTTCAGTTGTCTGAAAATTTTGATATGCCAAGTCAATTTCACTATTTTAAGCTTGGCACTCCGAGTACAGTTGTAAATATTGACAAACAAACAGCTAATCAGACAAGTTGTCTTATGAATAAGAATATAAACACATGGACTAAATAGAGCCTAAAAAGGTGCACTACATCATTTTTATATGTTTGGATATGATGTGGATATTGAATCAAGAGTGCCATTGTTATAATAATATTCTACACCTGTCATAATGTTACAAGTTATAATTATTTTCTACACTTGTTAATGACATAGACCAATGTGACAATTTGCGTAGACGGAGACTGGGTTTTGTTTAACTCCTTAATGGTTGGTTATCTGATTGGACCTTTGATGGCTTCAAACTCGATTTATTGCCTACTTGAATTGAATTGAGTGCCATTGTTCATCACAGATGTGGGCACAAAGTTGCAGAAAATCAGTTAAATAAAAAAGAATTTCAAAGAATCTACATGTTAGACACAATATTCCCACTTTTTTAGCATTTTTGGACTATTCAGTTAAATGAATTCAATGATTGATTCATTTCTGAAAAGAATCAGTGTTTCTGAAGAAATGGCATGAGTGAGCCATCAAATATTTCATGAAGGTAACTGGTCGCCATCTACTGGATTATAATCATCCACAATAAAAGATAATATGGGTAAGGGTCAAAGATCATCATACCCTGAATGGTTTAAGATGGCTTTTAAAGATGTGTCCTCTGTAGCAGATGTCATGCAAATATGGAACCCTATTTCAGACAGAATAAAAACAAATAAATGAAATAAATTCATTAAAAAAAGGTAATTGCAACTTCTGAAAATGCTGAATTTTTTTACTCAGAATTGCTAGCTTATATCCTACACTATGTTTATTTGTATGAGTGTATTTTGTTCACTTTTATTTAGGCACTTTATAAAAAATAAAGTATAATTATTGGCAGTAGTAGTAGTATTTTACTCATTATTTGACAGGGGTGTGGACTTGACTCGGACTCGAGTCCCAAATTTGATGACTTGCGACTCGACTCGACATAATTAAAGAAGACTTGAGACTCAACTTAGACTTTGACAGCAATGACTCGAGACTTGACTTGGACTTGAGCCCTGTGACTCGGAAAGACTTTATGATCAGATCAGCGTCGTTATCACTCTAGACGGGTGCAGCGTGCTTGCGCTTGACTGGCAATAAGCCAGAGACTGCGTTCAGGGAGCGCTTGATATACAGTATATGCTAGTATAAATTAATGGAGTAATAGCATA
>JAFVLL020030075.1:0-81059 GCA_021397915.2 Tor tambroides
TCTATCTTTGCAGCTAGATGCAGAGAGAGAGCTCTAGGAGGAAATCGTCATTTGCCGTCACCCTGATGTCCAGGGTAACAGATATACGTCTCTGGTGAGACCTGCGTCTGACCTCTGATCAACTCTTCAAAATAATCACTTATAATAATCGATATGCTTCGAGTTTTACGTCCATGTGTGGAGATTTTTAGTTTATCTACCAACCAGAATCTTGCTTACGTATGTATTGACGTAATTAGTGACCTCTGTTAGAGTATAACTATTGGTGTCTAGAACATGTACGCAGAGCAGCCTACGAACTCCATCGCGAGTGTTGAAGCTGACTTCTGCTGATGAAACTGCAAACTATGTTCTTCCGTAAATTTTTCTTTAATTTATTGCATCTCTGACTCCTGGTCTTTGTTGATCATACCTGACCCTTGGGTTTTAACTGTAATTCCCCAACATAACCCTTTAATAACTGTGGAAACGCTTCATCATGTTTCAGATAAATGGCATGGTGATCAATAGGCCTACCTTTGATTTTGAGTCAGTTTGAATTTTACTAATTGCATTCGTATTCTTCTGACATGCTAGTAACCCCTCGTCATCGAACAGACAGTCCACTGCAGATATCTCCTCTCTTGTTATAGCAATGTTGCTGTCCAGTATAATTTTCTCAGGGTCAAATGTGTGATGGAGCACCACCATGATGACTGGCTTGGAAGCTGTAAGGCAGTTAAAAGTTGATTGTTAACTGGATCATAAAAAAACTCATTTGGTTAATAAGTTTAATTAAATATGTTTTTATCATTAATCAAGCTTTCCACAAAGTGTAAGTGACCTTTATTCACTTCATTAAGGTACTTCACTGCAGCGTCAATGTCAGTTGCAGCACAAGAAGTAATGGGGCAGAAAAACAGACTGAAATGACATCCCTCAGGAGACGAGACCTCCTTCAAGCCATATTTTTTAAGAGAATCCTTGAAATTCTCTTCAGCACGATCCATTGTCTGTCCTGAATCCAAAATTAGGGGAAAAAGTAAAATGACTGAAGAATGGTTACAATGATTACTACATACAAGACACAAACTTTAAACGTTTAGACAAATTTATCAAGTAGTGCCTGATAATACGGAAACTGCATCTTGTACTAAGGGCTGTGTCTGAAGTCGGGAAATCTTTGAATCCTATACAGTCACATATCTTGTCTACTATTACTTGCCTTCATCTGATCGAGTTCTGATTCATGTTTTTAATGACGAAACGTATGTTTTTCCCGCTTGTGCTCAAAAAAAAGCCTTCAAATGTTTCTGTGAAATGAGCTTCTGTATTGTAAATGCCGCCTCTAGAAATGCAGACGAAAACACTTTTTTACTACTTGCAAGTTTAGAGAATGAATTATCTGTAGGCTAGTGATTCCCTGGGTAACGTATAGCTAACCAAACATAACGCCTCTTTCTTGTCCCCGTTCCACTCAATAAAATGTTTTTTATTGTTTTTTGCTTTGTCATCTTGCTGAAGCGCCGCGTAGTGGTCCGCTCTCTGTTCATCTGGCCAAATATTTAGGTGAAAAAAGGAAGCGCAGCACTGGAATGCGATGATCACACCCGTTTATGTATGCAATATAGCAAACTGATTTTAGTGTAAACATAGAAGGGACGAAAGAAGGGACAATTTTATAAGGTATATTTTTAGTAATTGACGTATATTTCATTTAGTCTAAAACGCTGTTGATGGACGATTTTACAGTTTCAACGTAACACTCCAACATCTGTTAGGCTATTCCATTCTATGATAATGCTCTTAAAATCTCAGAAACACATTAACAAAAAATATTATTATTATTAGCCTATTATTATTATTATTATTATTATTATTGATGATGATTATTATTATTATTATTATTATTATTAGGTATATTTTTGTGTTTAGTTATATTTCATTTAGTCTAAAAGCGCTGCTGATATTCGCACATTTGTATTTTACAGATTCAGCGTAGCTAGGCAACACCCCTTTGTTCATTCTAAGCTATGCACTTAAAATCTCATGAACACATGCACAAAATATAGGGTAAAGTTAACACAGACATTTTTGTAAATCATGTAAATGAAGGACATGCATAATACGTAGCTACTCACTGTTTGTTTTTCTTCTGAGGCTTAAAGTGCTGCTAGAGGTTTGAGCGTTAAAAATCACGAGTCACTGAGAAACAGTTACAAGCTCAACTTTCACTTTCGTCTCATAGCCTAGCGCTATGCGGTATAGCCTAAACGTCAAAAAATATAGTGAAGACATTACGTATAGGCTACGTCTGTTTTATAACATCTTGTGCTTGGAAAATAAACAGAAAAACTTTAATATTTTAATCATTTAGGCTACTTAGCCTAGCCTAGTAAGTCGATCTACAGTAATAAATATAGTAATAAGTTATCGTGTGTAATAGAGTATGGATTCTCACAAAAGATAAATTCTGTTACTTTTTATTGTAGCCTACTAGCCACAAATTCTTTTTCATTCATTAAAGTACAACAAATATTTTAATAGTAGGCTATGTAATAATATAGGCTTAATAGCAAAAAGTACAAAATACAAAAACCTGAGAGCTAAATCACCTGCTTGACCCAAGCTTAATCTTCTGATAAAGTTTTATTTATCCATAAACCACATTTCAATTGGTGTTGAACTCATCCCACTTTTAAAATCTCATAAACACATTCACAAATAAAGGCAAAGTTTATACAAATCTTCCAGTGGGATATTTGAAAGTCATGAAAATACCTGAAGGACATAAATTTGTTTTTTTCTGTGTTCTCAAAAGGCTGAGATTGTTGCATTGAAGGCCCCCTAGTGGGCCTCGACGAGAATAGGACTGCATTTCTAGGACCCTTTTTTGTGACAGCGCCACCTAGCCAGTGCTTCTGCTATTTCAGACCGGATTTAGCCTCTGGTGCGAGTAGTACTTGCCTGCGTCCCAATGTTCATACTATCCACCCTATCTGCCCTAAATAGTGTTGAAAATTACTACTATCACATAGAATTTAGGATGGATAGTATGCACATTGGGACGCAGGGCTTGTCTGGTGCTGCGGGAGCATCATTAGCCAGACGATCACTGCACAACAGCTCGCTAGAGGTCAGTAGTGCACAAGCGCACAATTGAGAACTACCACAATTCAACAGAAGAAAAAGACTGGTTCTCATTTTAAACTTCCGGGCATGGCGGAGAAGAAAACAGCCGGTAAGTGTGCTTTTCATTTAAACGTCTGTAGCATATCCTTCGGCTGATAACAGTGCATGGCAAAAATTAATCGCAATGATTGTCAATCTGTTTCCAAACCTAAATATGCAGCAAAACATATAAACAGTCTTGCCATGCATTGCTATTTTCTGATCATGTAAATCCAGCTGTAACGTTACTTCACATTCAGATGACTTGTCCTTCTCAGTCCGCTCGCAGGATCCCAACCAGCGGCGCGTACTGGACAGCGCGACGCGACAGCGCCGTTTAACCCGCCAGCTCGAGGCTCTCGAGAAAGACAACTTCCAGGACGACCCTCATGCGAGCCTCCCGCAGCTCGTCAAGCGGCTCCCGCAGTTCGACGAAAGCAACGAATCCGGTAACGAATCGAGTCGGTGTTATGCATCAGTCCCCACCCTTTTGCTCGCATTAAATGCTTGTTTACGAACTGTATCCGACGCTGACGATGACCGTTGTGTTGTCTTTATTGTTCTCGCCTGATGGATTTGGAATTCAAGGCAAGCGGAGGAAGAAGACAAGGGGTGATCATTTTAAACAGAGGTTCCGCAAGAACTTCCAGACTCTTCTGGAGGAGGAGGTAACACATCTGTCACTCACTAGTACTGCGTGCTGAGAAACATCCAGAGAGAAACTCTCGCACACTTTTCTTGGGTGAATGTCATGAAACGTTAAAAAAAAAAAAAAAAAAAAGTCCTCAAAAGTAAAATGTCTGTACACAATGTAAAATTATTTGTTCTAAAACTAGGCTTAAACAACATATTTCTTCTTCTCTTTTTGGAATCCTGGATGTTTTTGTACCTCTTACTCTCTCTTTTTCTTTTAGGACTTGAGTGTTAGTGAGGGTCCAAATTATCTGACTGCATGTGCTGAGCCTTCTAAGTTTCCTCAGCGACATTTCTGTGCAGTGTGCGGTTTCCCTTCAAACTACACTTGTGTGTCATGTGGAGCTCGCTACTGCTGTGTCCGATGTTTAGGAACACACCACGAGACCAGGTAATGCACTCGCTCACGCATGTTGGTGGAAGGCAACACACTTCCTCAAAAGTGATACCAGATAATAGCAACACAAACAATTTTGTTGCCGCACACTGGCACCACAAGAAAAGGTGATGTTAATCGAACAGTTTAAATTCTGTCATTGTTCACCTCATGTTCTTTCCAAACCTGTATGACTTTGTTTTCTGTGGAAAAGAGGATATTTTGAAGAATGTTTTCCAAGAAGAAAGTTATGCAGGTTTAGAACAATAGGAGGGTGAGTAAATGACAACAGAATTTTCATTATCCATTTAAAGGGATAGTTCACCCAAAAATAAAAATTGTCATTAACGGTTCACTCTCATGTCATTCCAAACCTTCATTCATCTACAGCGTGCATCGTGGTTCTCTCATGAACGTGCATCGAAGACTGACACAAAAGAAATTGCTGAATAGTCGTTATTTTTGTTTTTCTTCACGCGCAAAAAGTATTCTCGTAGCTTCATAAAATTATGGTTGAACCACTGATGTCACATGGACTATTTTAACAATATCCTTACTACCTTTCTGGGCCTTGAGCGTGTCAGTTGCGTTGCTGTCTGTGCAGGGTCAGAAAGCTCTCAGATTTCATCAAAAATATCTTAATTTGTGCTCCTAAGATGAACGAAGGTCTTACGGGTTTGGAACGACATGAGGGTAATTAATGACAGAATTTTCATTTTTGGGTGAACTATCCCTTTAAAATCAATATAAAACGCCTTTAAAACAGATCAAATACTTAGGTGGCATATGGTAAATTAATAGGGCTAGGATAGGTGAAATAAATTGTGTTCCTTGTCTTTTCAGGTGTCTAAAGTGGACAGTGTGATTTGTTCCTCCTGACTGAACTCCTATCAAAATCAAAACAAGCTTATGGGTCAAACTGCACACTTACAAGTTCATATTCCTCAGAGACATCAGTCATTTGCCTGCACAAACATGTTGAGATATAAATCACTAGAAGCCTTAGACCTGACTGCTAAAATAATCTGTCATCTCTGCACCTTTGTGTACAACAAATAGGCTGCACTTCATTTGAAATTTCACATAATAGGATGAAGCATATAAAGCGTTTGCCAAAAAATGAGCTGTTCAAGTATTGTAATAAGAGTTAAGCTTTGGCTTTGTAATAAGCAAGCTTTGGCTTGTTCTTAAAACATAGCAGTTTTTCCACTGGCATTCTCTATTTAATTGTTTTGGAGTAAATGACCAAATCTTATGGTTACAAAAGTTAAAACATGTTCTTTAAAAAGCAAAATGCCTATTCAGGGATTTCTTTATCAAAATGAAAGGAACCTGCAGCAGTTACAATGGGTTTTGAATATGAAGTTTTGTAATTTAACACAAAGTATTGTTTTTGTATGTAAATATGTATAAATTGTTTCTCATATTGTTATAAAATGTTGTTGTCTGAAACAAATAAATGACTGGAAGTGGTAAAAAAATGTGCTTGTTTTATGACTTCTTTTGCAAGAAGAGATGTATTTCAAAACTTTGCACTTTAAAATGCCACTGATGAATTTAAGGTAAAAGCATCAATATACATGTATAAATCATCCATATTTCTGATATTAAAATAATTATTTGCTGGAAACTATTTTCATAGTTTTTAAAAATACATCTTTTCATTATGAGCACTAATGTTTTTTAATTTCCATCACTGATAAAGGTGATAAATCCTTTCTTTTTGGATGACTAAAGCTTTTTGTGTGTTCGTTTATAGCACATATACAGCTCCATAGGAAGAGAGCATCATTCTGATTTATACCCCAAACTGCATTCATTCATTTGGTTCACTTTGTGCTTTGAGCATCATTTTGGAGAACCAAAAAGCTAAACCATTCACATGAAAACAATACAGAAATAAGTATGTTTCTGTCCCACATCATAATTCCAGCAGCTGTTTCAATAACTTTGTACTTTCCAACATTTCTATATGAAGCGCAGCTCGTGTGTGTCGGCCAGTCCGCAGCTGGTTTTGTGTTCGTGGAAAAGTTCAGACAGAGCCTTCATGTATAAACTGTGGTAATAATCCACCTGTTCCTGCGATGGACTGGCAGCCTGAGGCACAGTAATGGGACGTCCCACTGAAAGAGACAAGGTACATTGCATTCAAAGTACATACCAAAAAGTGATACTTCAATCTGAAGAACAGCTCAGTAGTTCGTGTCAGTGAAAAGGGTCTCTACTAGCAACATCTTGATTCTTTACAAAAACAGTAATCGCTGTTAAAAAAAAATAAATAAATAAATAAAATAAAAAAAGTGAAATGCAAGTGTTTTGAACTGACCCACAGTGGTGACAGGGCGTCTGTATGGCAGAAGCAGCCAGCGCCCCCCAGTGAAGAGACATGGAGCAAAACCCATAATCTGCTTAAAAAGAGCCTGTAGCCGTCGACCAACACTGCCCTCGGACAGAACTACCTGTGGGAACAGCTCGTTCTCACCAAAGGAGTACACAGGAACCAGGTCAGCCCTGAGTGAACAGCAACAAGATACGGGAGATGTAGTCAAACGAGAAAAGGTTTTCATAAGTTGGCAGTTGCTGCTTATAATGTGTGTATATAATGTTATTACAAGGTAAAGTTGAAACAGAAACTGGGACACAGACAGGCTATTATGTACTTTTTAGCATTTTGAGTTAGATTTTTTTATTATTATTAATAATAATAATAATAATAATAATAGGAATGTGAATGTATATTCATTGTATTAATATTATTATAGTAATTTGAATAATTTTAGTCATCCAGTGGACCCTTTGGAAGTTTGCTGAGGCCCCATAATGGGTCCCGATCCCTGGTTCTGAACCACTGGTTTAAACTAGAGGTTTATTTCAGTCAATCTTCTTGTCTCGTTCTTGTCTCTTTCTTACCCATGTTCAAGGGCCAGTCGTACAAAACCCTTCCTGTGTTTCATGACTAAAGTGTTTACTCCTGGAGATGAGGCAAGCGATTCCTCTGCCCCACCAATGATGATGACCACAGCGTTACCCACACCAGTACGGCTCAGGGAGTAATCTAAACTCTCCTTACTCACAGGCAACAGACCTGAGAAAGAGAAATAGATGGAGAAGCTCGTCATCCTTTCCCATGTTTTCTTCTCTCTCGTTGAGTCTCAATCTAGCTGTCGTTTTACTGACCTGCAGACAAAACATACTCTCTAAAGAGAGGAATGCGGAAAAGTCCAGCCAGAACCGCAAGCGTGGGGCGTATTCCAGGAAAGGTTTCCGCAAATCCATTACGGTCTGTGCTGAAACACGAGAAGGCTCCCACAGACATGATGCCATGGGGGTGACAACCCATAATATAGTTCTTACTGGGATTCAATTCAGCAGTCTTTACTAGCTGAAGGAATAGAAATTCAAAGAAGGATAGAGAGAAAAAAAAAAAGGAGTGGGATACACAAAAAATTCAAGAGCTAAAGTCAAAGAATAACGGATGTGTTATGTCAGTTACTGGGTATAAAGTTTACCTTAACAGGAAAATAGTCTCTGTAGTGTTTCCATACTTCCCAGTTTCTCACAAATTTTGTTCGTCTGCCACCTAGTGGACAGAGAAAATATTAACATTTTGACACAATACTTCTAATTCTATCAGACAGTGAAAGCTGTTTTAAGAATTAGGCTAAATCAGGGGTGCCCAATCTTATCCTGGCGATCAACTGTCCTGCAAAGTTCAGCTCCAACTCTAATCAAACACACCTGCCTTTAATTTTCAAGCAATCCTGAAGACCTTAATTAGGTGCTTCAAGTGTGTTTGATTAGAGCTGGAGCTGAACTTTGCAGGACAGTCGATCGCCAGGAGCAGGATTGGGCACCCGTGGGCTAAATGAAATTATCTGAGCAACCTGTGAACTTAGATCAGTGATCCTCAAATCTGGCTCGCGAGATCCACTTTCCTGCAGAGTTTAGCTTCAACACTGATCAAACTCACCTACCTGTGATTTTCTAATGATCCTGAAGACATTGATTAGCATGCTCAGGTGTGTTTGATTATGTTTAGAGCTAAACTCTGCAGGAAAGCGGATCTCGCAAGCCAGATTTCAGTATCCCTGATTTAGATGGATAGTTCACACAAAAATGACAACTCATTTGACTGATCATTTTCTCACTCTCATGTCTTTCCAAACCTGTATGACTTCAGTTTTTTCTGTGGAACAGAAAAGATATTTGGAAGAATGTTGGTAACCAAACAGTTTTGGTGACTATTGGAAAAAAAAAAAAAAAAAAAACCACACAGACATATCTCAGAATGTCTTACCCAAACCAGAAAAGTCAGTCATACAAGTTTGTAATGACACGAGTGAGTAAATGATTACATTATTTTCATTTTTAGGGGTACTATCCATTTAACCATCTATACATGTGTTTATGTGTGTACTGTTAAGAATAGAAATGTGTGTTCTAATGATGGGTTGACCTCTTTCGGGTGTGTCCCAATCATAGATCTGCCATAAGAAGCAAAGTGTGGGAATGAGCCACAGAGAGGTGAACATCAAATAGATCATCAACAGCAGACAGGCCATTCCTGCAAACACACATTCAGAATTAGTTACAATGTTACTACAGTGTCAATGAGACACACAATGGGAAGCATCATGAAAATTTCTATTCAGCACCCAAAAGTAATTTTTTTTTTCCTCGGTGTGTGTGCAACAGGTCTCACCTAAAAACAGAAATGAAAGCACCAATTGTAAAACACTTATATCCTCGATTAACTCCTTCCACTGAGACTTGTCCTCCTTCCCCTTTAACTCTGAAACTGAGAAAGAGAGGATAAAACAGAGAAGACAAAACGGATTAAGGTTGGTCACACATTCTTCTCATTTTTCTTGTAACTGCTGATCACACATCACCCCAGATGAACCGTTATTTGAGCAGGCCGTCTAATTCACTAAAATTACCGAAGCAAGTGTTAAAAAAGATTTTGTCAAATGTCACATTTTAATGTAATTGGAGATTTTGAGACAAATATTTGCAACCAGGCACAAGTATTCGAACCAATGACCTGAACCTGTGCAGACATGAGTTGTCAGATTCACTCATTGTAAATCTGTCATACAAGGTAAAATATCTTTATTGGGAAATCTGGACGTCACAGTTCAGCAGGCAGCAGGATCAGAAATTAACCAGGGCTCAGCACAAAAAGGCCACAGAAAGTCACTAAAATGCCCCAGAGATCTAAAATGTGGGGGCATAAAAATGGCCTGTAGTTAATATGTTTATTATCTGCTATCTAACGTTCAATGTTTCATTATATTCTATTACAGTCCTTATATAGTTATGGGTTTATTGTCTCTGCAGATGCTAGCAACCTAGCTGTCCAATAACTGTAATTACTGTGAGTGATTTTGAATGTGTAGCTAATATAAGAGGTTTTCTTTAATGAACACTGATCTTCTATACTGGACATGAGTACTGGACTTAAAACCATGATTACATGGACAGTAGTGAGCTGTATAATCTTAATATAGGAACCATCTAATTAAATCAAATAGATTCTTGCAGCTCCTTTATTACATTATATTTTGATAATTATTTACAGCTATTTGATAACAGCAATAATTGTTCAGATTTTCATCTGTAATGTTGTGTCTTTTGTATAACTTGAGGGGGGAAAAGCCCCGGAAAATCAGTTATAGATATTACAAATAAGATTAAAAATATTGCCAACTTTTTTCTGACAGCAGTAGGTGTAAGTGCAACTTGAACTTCAGCAGTGAGATTAGAGCTACTTCTGTGACCTGTTGCACTTGGGATGTGTTCATGAACTTGAAGCAGACCCCATCCTAAACCTTTTAAAAAGTTTGTTTATTTGGAAAAACAATGTGTTTGTGTATCAATGTGGTGCCATGTGGTTCCTCAATCAGAAAATCACCTAGATTCAAGATGCAGACTTTGGGTGTCCATAAACAGTACATATGGTAACATACACAGTGGGGGAAAAAATAGATTTAAAGAAGAATTTAAGTTCACTGTAAATTATTATAAATGTATGTTATAGTCATTATTCTAATTATATAATTGCTTATAATTACTGTGAAAATCAGTAAAGAGGTTTCCAGAAATTGTCTTATGTTTTTTTATGACTTCATTAAGTTTGTGTGATGTTACACTGTTTGCTGTATTTTGTCTATACAGTTTAATAAATATTGCTCATTAAATGGCCACATTTTACTTAACTTTAATTCAGCATGCAGCATTCTATTTTACAATCTGCCTTTATGGTGCTTATCAGCATCACAAACTAGATTATAGAACTTCAAATAGATAGCCAAATTAACATTATATCGTCACTGATAAATAGTTATCCCAGAATGCCTCTCATTAATCATTAAATAGCAGTATTTCAGCTTGACATTAGAAACCAACTTGTTGACTAAAAGATGACTAAAAGCACGTATTTTAATATGTACATGGATATAAAATTTAATATCTGACATCTTGACCCCAATTAGAGCAGTGATATTGTGTAATATGACCATCCAGTAGGCTAATTCAAATCCACAGTTGCATTTATTTAATTTTTTTAAAATTGCGAAATATGTGCACTACGTCAGCATACTTACAACGTTTAGTGTTACGACAGACCAATACAATTTTATTTGAACATTTAGGCCTGCTGTTTAACCAGATTTACGGTGTTGTTACAGATATAAACTTTAAAACTTTTCGGTTAAAGCTAAATTTGAAATAATTTTCAAATCTGTTATATCATTCTCCAGTCAAATCCTGTACCGTACAGGGATTCGTGAGATCCTACCGTTATCTGTTCCCATTAGTGGCCAATTTGAGTGATTCCTGTAGAAAACGATTCCTCTTCCTCACCTTCCCTGACAGAAGCCTCTCTTGTTTCTTGTTTGCACTTTGATCGGTGCAATTGGTCAATCAGATAACGTTTCGTTGTCTAATCGCGTCATTGTAAATGTATGTGGGCACTTTCAGGGCTGGCTATCTGGTGTTTATCTCCAACCACTTACGAATCCGCGTCCGCATTACTGAAAGCCGTTTAAGTCACGCTTTTCTTTAACATGAATCGTTCGTAAACAACACAAATCTTCGAGACTTTGTTGTCACGCCTAGGCAACGCCACAAACGCCTACTCTTATGTCAGAATAAGACACAGGATCGTGAGATATCGTTTAAATACCCGTTAGACTGAACGTCCAGCGGCGCGGTTTGGTTGAATGAACGCTCCTCGAGCTCGTGCGGACATCTGTAGGAGGGTGGAGCGAGTATGGAAAGCCGTTTTGGCATTTAATCTATAAACTGTACTAGTATCTATTTTCATGCTACTAGTACTTATTTTTTAGATACTAGTATCTTTTCCATTAAGTACTAGTACTTATTCATTAGGTACTAGTGCTTATTCATTAGCTACTAGTGCTTATTCTTTAGCTACTAGTGTTTATTCTTTAGGAACTAGTGTCTTTTGTAAAGTAACTAGTACTTATTCATTAGATACTAGTTCCAATAGTGACTAGTATTTAATTATACTCTTCTTGTTAAGACAAAATAGAACTAGTTCTTATTTTTTAGTTACTAGTAACTTTTTAGACCATAGATATTTTGAATAGATACTAGTACTTTTTAAATTTGCATTTCTGCCCAGTATGCTAATCATATGCTGAATATTAATGAACCAGCAACATATAGGAGAGAGATTAGACAAGAAACAGAAAGGAGATGGATGTACTTTTTGTGGAAACCACATAGAAAAGAAACAATCATTTGTACACAAGCACATAGAAATCCTGTTTTGTCAGTTTTGTAAACACTATAATTACGTAAACATAGTAGCCTAATGTGTTTGTTGGTCATCGAGTGACCTCTAGTGGCAGGATGGAGATAAGACAATTTTATTATCTGTTATTTTCCTCTTTTTCCTCCAGTAAAAACAATAAATATCATATAAGGCTGTATATTAATGTTTTTGTATATAGCACTGGTGCTACAGACACTGAATGTTTTTACATTAATGTTCTGTACAGGGCACACAAAATCAGAATCTTATGGTTTTCAGACAAACATTTTCTTTATTTGGAAAAAAGGCCAAACATTATTAATAAAAAAATTAAAAAACAGGTTTGCTGTACGTGTAGGGCTGCACGATTTGGTCAAAAATTTTGTTTTTATATACCAATATAACTAATAATGATTATGGTTATTATTTCTAAATAAAAACATTAAACAAAATAAGGAATATTACTTTTGTAATAACACTATTTCACTATAATATACAAAACTGAGTATTTAAGAATAAATATAATAATAAATATAGCTGCAAGAAAAAGAAAAAAATGTACACTTCTCTACACTGAAGAAAAATGTAAGGATTTGCAAATGTTTACCTCAAAGTTCTTAATTATTTTTGCTATTTTTACTCGTTATTTTGTGAGCAATAACGAGTAATTTCTTTTCATTCATACTCTTCGCCAGAGGGCGCCCTCGCGCAGAAACTCCACTAGTGAGACTCACTTCCAGGAAATCCCTTATATGGACAAAGACATCCAGCTTTCGCTGTTTATGTAGCCTAGTAGCTGCATAACATGCAGATAGATGTTTTACTGATGAAACATGAAGAAAATAAACAATGATTGTGACAATATATGGTTTTATCTGTGTTCTTCAAGCCATCTCTGATATTTTTATAAGATTAAAGTATGTTTAAAATGCAATGCTAATCGACATAGCCTTTATCACTGTATAAAATAATATAAAGTGGCAGGATTTCTGCCTCATTCTGTTTAATGAAACCATGTCAGATCACAAAAGGAACTTATTTCAAACGCTCGACTGATGTTATGATGTGAATTTGGAGTAAAAACATCAATATCAATATCCTTTTGTTGGACAACAGGTTTGTAGTCTTTTCTTTGTGTTTTTATGGTAACCAATTAGCAAGGTAGGCTAACATATAAAGCCAGTTAGCCCTACTTAATCAAATTAATTCAGCATATTAATGTATTGTATTGCCATGTGGACTCTGATTGGACGGTTGAGAGGTACTCATGTTTATGTAATGATCTGTTTGAATTAAGATATCTCCAAATACATTCTCACTAGTTCTTTATGAGGTTGAAGATATCTCCAAATGAACAGGTAGTGGTAGTTGTTCTGTTTTTGATATCATCTTTTGATTTCTGACTAGTAATTATTGCAATAGTGACTAGTATCTATTTAAATATTACTAGTAAGCATTCATTAGATACTAGTACTTATTTTTTAGATACTGGTACTTATTCATTAGATACTAGTACCTATTTAATAGATACTAATAGTTATTCATTAGGTACTAGTACTTATTTATTAGACACTAGTATCTTTTGTAATTACTACTAGTAACAATTCTTATCTTACAAGTCAGATCTGCTTTTTTACTCGTCTTATGTTATGACTAGTCCAAATGGCTACAGTAGAGTTCAGTTAAAAAATTTGCTAGTAAAATAAAAAATCTTACTAGTAACATTTCGAATAAGTACTAGTATCTAATAAATGTGTACTAGTATCTATTGAATAAGTACTATATATTTAATAGGTACTAGTATCTAATAAATAAGTACTAGTATCTAATGAATAAGTACTAGTATCTAAAGAATAAGTACTAGTGTCTATTTAATGGGTACTAGTATCTAATGAATGAGTACTAGTATCTAAAAAATATGTACTAGTGCCTAATGAATAACTACTAGTACATAAAAATTAAGTACTAGTCACTAGTGGAATACTTACTAGTCAAAACTGAATAGTTGATATCTCAATGACGGATCCCCATAGAAGTCAATGGCAAAAATTTAAAATTTGTTACTAGTAATAATATAATAGTTACTAGTCACTATTGAAATAAGTACTAGTATCTATTGAATAAGTACTAGTATCTAATGAATAAATACTAGTCTCTAATAAATAAGTACTAGTATCTAATAAATAAGTACTAGTATCTAATAATAAGTACTAGTATCTAATGAATAAGTACTAGTACCTAATGAATAAGTACTAGTATCTAATGAATAAGTACTAGTACCTAATAAATAAGCACTAGTATCTAATGAAAACATACTAGTATCTAATGATTAAGTACTAGTATCTAATGAATAAGTACTAGTAACTTTACAAAAGACACTAGTACCTAAAGAATAAGCACTAGTACCTAAGGAATAAGCACTAGTAGTTAATGAATAAGTACTAGTACTTAATGGAAAAGATACTAGTATTTAAAAAATAAGTACCAGTAACGTTAAATTAGATACTAGTTCGGCTTATAGATTAAATGTTAAAACGGCTTGCCATAGAGCGAATGTGCGCGCGCATAACCACTGCGTTTAAAAAATGTTGCCGAGTACTTGCCACTTGTTGCTTCATGATGTTCTCAGGAAATATGTCGTTGTCGCTCTTTTGTAACAAGTCAAACCTGTTTTTCTAGTCAAAAGATGAACCTTAGAGATTGACATTTTTGTTATAAATAACCTAAGTCTAACCAACATCTAATATTCAATTTTGCATATCAATGATTGGCATAGCCTATATGTGACCCTGGACCACAAAACCAGTCTTAAGTGTCAGTTTTCCGAAATTGAGATTTATACATCATCTGAAAGCTGAATAAGTAAGCTTTGTTAGGATAGGACAATATTTGGCTGAGATACAACTATTTGAAAATCTAGAATCTGAGGGTGCAAAAAAATCAAATTATTGAGAAAATCGCCTTTAAAGTTGTCCAAATGAAGTTCTTAGCAATGCATATTACTAATCAAAAATTAAGTTTTTATATATTTACGGTAAGAAATTTACAAAATATCTTCATGAAACATGATCTTTACTTAATATCCTAATGATTTTTGGCATAAAAGAAAAATTGATAATTTTGACCCATACAATGTTTTTTTGGCTGTTGATACAAATATACCCCAGCGACTTAAGACTGGTTTTTTTGGTCCAGGGTCAGATATTAGTCAAGTCAAGACAGCTTTATTTATATAGTGCTTTATACAATACAGATTGTGGCAAAGCAGCTTAACAGTGTTAAACGGGAAAAAAACGGGTGCCGATATGCAAAAGGACAAAAACAGTCAGTTTTTTTAGTTAAAGTCAGTTCATTGTTGATCAGATGATGACTTCATCCAGCTCAGTTCAGTTCTCTTGTCTGTGCAATCAAGTCAACAATATTCCCAGAAATTGTGTCTCCAATTAAGCAAGCCAAAGGTGACAGTGGCAAGAAACCAGAACTCCATCAGTGATATTATGTAGCTAGGCCTACTTAAGAAACGAAAAGGACTTTTGTCCAGCGTAAATTCATGTTGCAGTTTTATTCATGGGTGAAAAACAATGTGGAAATTATACTCAAGTTAAATATGAGAACTCATTTAATTGTGAAAGACAGTGTTTTTCTTGGTTTTAGAAATAGACAGATTAAGAGACAAATAATCTTAATTAAAAATTGTATAACAAATCTTTTTAATCACAACTTGTATCAGTGTACCTGTGATAGAAACGTGTATCAGCCCTGTTTCTGCAGTTCTGTTATGGAAATGTGTGCTTCACAAGATACCACAGATCACAGCAACAGGAAATAGCTATTCATAAAGCACTTAAAATAACTATTATTATAAAACGATCAGTTCTTCTATAGTTAATGTTTCTCATTTTATTTGGAGAACTGGCAATCTGCATTGTTATGACATCATTTTCTTGTGGTTGCAGTGTGATCAGTTATATGGCTGCAGCTGATTGTGTCCATCCAAAGATTTGAAGCCGAGATACTAGCATTGTGATGAAATGTTCTCCAGGTATTAGACCTCACACTCATGTCACAATTGTGAATCAACACAAAACTGCCAAATGTTCTTTATATTGTAATTATATGATCACAAGATAATAAATTATTTGCATTGTCTCTATGAATACATAACTAACTGCATGATTTGTATCATAACAGAACTTTACTTTGACGGTCACCTCTGATAACAGATCGCTCTATAAGCTGCCGTACAATGATATTTGTGAAAAGTTCTATACAAATACAATGAAAACGTCAATCATGAGAATGCGATGGACTCAACAAGTTAAGAAGCTGTTCAGTTAATATTTCACAATGTGTCATCTTATTTTAGAAATGTAGAAGCTGTGTTCCTTTATTCAAACTAGTACATGATTTATCTCTTTGATTTGACTTAACCTCTCTGGTTGATGTCCATCAGAGTTTGGCAAAGTATATTTAGCCCTGGATTAAGAATATAGATTATTGGATATTATTAGCCTTAATTTTAGGCTTTGCAATTAAAGGGTTACTCCACCCCAAAATGAAAACTTTGTCATTAATCACTTACCTCCAAGTCGTCCCAAACCCGTAAAAGCTTCGTTCGTCTTTGGAATATAATTTAAGACAATTTGGATGAAAACTGGGAGGCTTGTGACTGTCCCATTGACTGCCAAGTAAATAACACTGTCAAGGCCCAGAAAAGTATAAAAATAGTCAAAATAGTCCATCTGTCATCAGTGGTTCAACCATAATTTTACAAAGCTATGAGAATACTTTTTGTACACAAAGAAAACAAAAATAATGACTTTATTCAACAAGTCGTCTCCTCCATGTCACCGTATAGTGCCATTTTGGAGAGTATCCACTGGCGCACTGTTCTGTTTCAACCGTGTGGTGTGGCTGAAACAGAACAGTGCGCTGTTTGCGTCCAGTGGATACTCTCCAAAATGGCGCTACAGTGACGCGGAGGAGACGAATTGTTGAATAAAGTTGTTATTTTTGTTTTCTTTATTCTCGTAGTTTCGTAAAATTACGGTTGAACCACTGATGGCAGATGGACTATTTTGACGATGTCTTTCATACTTTTCTGGGCCTTGACAGTGTTTTTACTTGGCAGTCAATGGGACAGTCACAAGCCTACCGGTTTTCATCCAAAATATCTTAAATTGTGTTCCGAAGACGAAGGAAGCTTTTATGGGTTTGGAACGACATAGGGGTAAGTGATTAATGCTAAAATTTTCATTTTGGAGTGGAGTTACCCTTTAACTCATGTCTTGATAATGAGTTGTTCAGTTTTGTGCACCAGTTCAACTGATTGGGCGAAAAGAACTGGATCGAAATAACTTCATTATAGTCAATGGTACAAGAGTTGCCGTTTAATAATGAAAATTGTCCATACATTCTTTTTTAAAGTGAAAGAATTGAGCAGCCATTTGAGAAACCCATTTCATATATCCCCTATACAGAAATATCTCCGACCATGTGAATAATTTGTATTCGTTTAAGTATATAAGTTTACAAGTGTAGTGCATTGTCTTGTGTCTGTCCTGTTATCTTTGTCCATCTTATTATATTCATGTATTCACATAGACCAGGGGCCATCAAACTTGATCCTGGAGGGCCGGTGTCCTGCAGAGTTTAGCTCCAACTTGCCTCATCATACCTGCCTGGAAGTTTCAAGTATACCTAGTAAGACCTTGATTAGCTGCTTCAGATGTGTTTGATTAGGGTTGGAGCTAAACTCTGCAGGACACTGGCCCTCCAGGACTGAACTTGGTGACCCCGACAGAGAAAAAAGCTTTCACTAATTATGTCTTGACTATACTATATATACATTTTCGTGATTTACATTTGAATCTGGACCTGTGATTTCACAACCCAACATCTCTTTAGTTAATGAGCTGCAGAGCCTCACCAGATCAAAACCGACCAAATTTCTATGCTATGTTTGAACTCAGCCATAGATTACGAGAAACAGTCTGGATTAGCTAAATGCCTGTGACACCAATGGTGTTCACGCAAATTTACTCATTACTCAGCTGATGTTGAGAGGCAACACATTCTATTTTCAGTCACCCGGGTTCTTCTTTTGTGCAAAGGCAAAGTGTGATTCATTACTGATCAATGGTTATATTCTAGCTTCCCGACTATTTCTGTGATGCAATCTCATGCCGTATGCGCATGAGCTACTCCAATTAAATGTGTGATGACACAATGGCTCTCTGCCATCCTGAAGTGTGAGTACTGTTATTTTTATCCTTTGTTTTCCATGTCTTCAAGTCTCACTTCTCACATTTCTCCCTCATTGCTGGTCTCTTGCTCACATCACAACATTTTCTCACTCCAGGCATGGATAGCACATGCAGGAGATCATGTACATCTAATAATAAAGTGATGGATGTGTGGGGATGCATTGAGAGCAAGAAGGGAAAATGCCTAGGTTTAGGGAAAAATAGGAATGTCATTAATATTAAGTGGTTCTTGATGTTGTTATATGGTCTGTGAAAGGTGTAACCTAGGTGATTGGATGAGTTTTGTAATGTACCTCTTCAGGTGAATTAGGTGATTCCCACGACTGACAGCAGGTGGTTATGCCTAGATGTTAAATTCATATAGGCTAAACACAAGTGTGTAAGTGAAGTGAGAGATTAGCATGAGAAAAAATAATGTGGAATGCAGTATCCAGTGCCTCAATGTTGTTGGTGGAGTATTAGGGTTCGTTGGCGCGCATGCTGACAGACTGCTTACGTCTGCACAGAGCGAACGCGGACAAAAATTGTAAATACGTGCGTCGAATCAGCTGTCAGAAAGGTGGAGGCAAGGGCAGGCATAAAAATGTAAACGTAACAACGACATAACAACAGTCGGTGGAATTTATATTTAGTATGGCGAGGGCGGAAAATGTCTCCCTTCACAAAAACAGCAGCACGATACAACGTCATTTCAGGAGAGCGAGGCTCGCATCAGAACGGAATCAGTAGCTCGGCATCTGCTTCTCCGGTGACCGACGAGCTCTAAAGCAAGAATATTAATATCAGCGCGAAGTGCGCCGCCACCGCCGACGTATCTGTTTATCTGCGGGCTCTGCATTCATTACCGTGAAGTCGTCTCCCGGTTAGCGTGCAGGCACTAACAGACTGCATTTGTGAATGGTTCTATGGGCCTGCTTTGAACGGATGTTTTTTTTCTTCTTTCCCTAACGTCGCAGTGAACTGCACCATGGATAGCGAAGCGCTTTCTCATCGTGCTCCGCGCGGAGGGTGAATGGGGATGAGGATGTTTACAAAAAGCAGCCAGCCGTCAGCGCACTGATGCTCGGTCTCCTTGCCTAGAATTTTACATCTAATCTTTAATAACACGGTTGGAAATTACTGTCACCTCCGTCTTTCTTCTATGAAGAGGGCAATGTCATCGTCAGCAGACCGGCGTGGATTTGTTGTTGTCTGATTTTACTACTTGTCCTCTCCAATTCGACTTCACACCGTTTATGTAAGTCAAGCTATTCTGCACCATTTGTTTTCTGTACACTAAAGGCGGATGTGTTTAAATCATACAAATTGTGACGATATTCGACCTCAATTGGTATTGACTTGTGTGTGGAAATATAATTACTAACATCTGGGAAAGGCTAGCAATACGATCTCCCACAGAGGAATCGACCAAGCGATATTGCCGTGTTTATGTCAGTATGAATCTGTTTTCATTGACAACCCAGTGCATGTGTTGTATTTTTTAAGACCAAGGTTTTCCCTGAAAACAGTTGTCTTGTAAAACCAGCCGTTAGCCTATATATATATATATATATATATATATATATATATATAGGCCTATATAATTTTTTATATATATATATACTTGAGACGGTTTATAATTTTTAAAATGAAAAATATGGCTCGAATGATCGTGCTTTCACTGTCGATCTTTTCGCCACAAAACACGACAATGTAAAAGAGTAAATGTGTAAAGGCAGCGGGTTTGTGATCATTTGAGCGTATATAAGTGACGCGTCTTGAGGAGCGTCTTCAGGTGCACGAGAGTTTTTGAGTTCGTTACGTAGGAAACGAGCCTTTCCGGGTGATTTATGAGATATACACTATTAAGCCTATGTGAAGGACGTAGACTTTATCTTGAATATATTTAACATTTTCGCTATTAGTTATTCATAGACTTTATCATTATCAAAGAAGTCAACCATTCGCTGTCGTCGTGTTCCAGAATATCATTGCTAATAGAAACAGATGACCGCGGCGTGAATGTGGCATCAGAATGCCAATGGCACGTGCGACAAGCTGCTTAACTGTGTTTTAATTTTATTAGAGTCGTGATGTGATAGTAGATGGGAGGCGTGGCTGCGTGCGCGTGTATGTCTGTGGCGTGAACCTGGACGTCTCCGGATCGGTCTTGTGTATTCACGGTAATGATTAATAGCACGAAGTTAGACTGTCCACCGGAGACATTATTCGCGGATTAAAAGCAAGAGAGGCGGGGTGAGCGCGGGGAAAGCCAGTTAGGCGAGGAGGTGTAGACTGGAGTACACTGCAGACATGAGGAGACCAGCCCCACCTTGTCTGGGGGCTGTGAAAACCTTCACACAAGGCTTTTTACCAAAGGTCTAAAACAATACTAGCCGAGTTTTTTGAACAATTAGTCAGGAGGTATTAATTCATGAGACATTTTTCTTGGATTTACCATACAGCATTAAAGAAAATACATGCTGTATATGACAAGACCGGTTAATCCTCCAACTGATCAATCAATTAATCAAGCAGCTGTGTATTTCCCTTTTGGGAGTGATACATTTAAATAAGTGCTGGGTGTGTTCTCAGTTTGGTGTGTGTGTGCGTGGCGTGGCGTGGCGTGGCGTGGCGTGGGGGGGGGGGTATGTGTATTTTTGACCATGTAAGTAAGTGTGAATGTGTTTTTATTTTGGATGTGGTTGTGAGAATGTATTTGCAAATGGAAACAGCCATTTATATATAAAAATATATGTACAAATGTGTGTATATCAATTTTATACAGCAGTGGTTTTCAAACCTCTTCATGAATTACCCCCAGCACTGCACATTTTGTATGTCTCCCTATATCTGACACACCCACTTCAGGTCTTGCAGTCTCCACTAATGAGCTGATGAGTTGAATCAGGTGTGATAAATGAGGGAGACATACAAAATGTGCAGGGCTGGGGTACTCCAGGACAGGTTTGAGAACCACTGTTATACAGTATATACTGTATATACAATGAGAGTGAGATAGACAGACACACGTGAGTAATAGAGATGGACACCCTCACATACTGTATTAAATTGATTGTTGCATTACTCTAATCAGTATATAAACAGCTATTGCACATATTGTACACGTCTTGGGGATGGGCTTAGAGCACCGCGCTGATATACAGTGCACATCCTAAAGTCTGTCTGATACGCTGTCGAGCCGCAGATCACCAGCTACGCAATATCACGTTCACTATCGCAGATCAATCGTGTCTTCGATAATGAACGCGATATTGCGTAGCTTGTCAGTGATCTACGGCTCAGTATTAACTGCCGCCTCCATTTGAAAACAGGTGATGGGAGATAGCTAATCAAGGAACCGGCTTTACTGACGAGATGCGCATGCATATCGCGCGATATATATCGCCCATCCCTAATCGACATACTTTATGAAGTTTACATTGCATTCATTTGCTGAATCATACTTGCTCATGCATTTAAATTTGGCTAATACATTTCAATATGTGTTATACATTTAGCTGAATTAACTTTTGTCACAATATTATAAATAATAAATATAAAATATTATAATTGTATTGTTTTAAAATGAAAAGATTACATTTATTTGAACAACATTTGTCCTGAAAAATGAGACCCCCTGCAGTACCACCACAGATCCCATGATAAAGATTCCTATACCAAAATCTATAGCAACTTCGCTCAAATACACGCAGCACAATAAGAGTGACTTCTAGTGGCTGGTAAGAGAATGCCTACTGTCTCTCTGTTTCCATCTCCAACCGACTCCCTGTTTCTAAGCTCCCATGAATTTGTTTTAGAAATTTGATGAAACAGCATATGACAACAGCATGTGAGAAAATAAGGGAGAGAGCGATGAGCAAAGAGCGGAAAGGGTGAATTAGCATGAGCTTAATAAGATAATGAGCAGATAGTTTTAAAGACTGTGTAATTGGAAAATAAGAGAATAGAAGTGCAACTGTGAACAAGGTAGAGAGAACATCATATGATCTTAAGAGACTTAAGGATTTATCAGGAGAGAAACCCAGGAGAAATATGTGAGTGCGTTGGACAGAAGGAGAGACTGTATGGTTGTGTGGCTCTGATTAGACTTTGACAGATGTTCCCTTGTAAAGCTCATTTTTCGGGTTGGGCTTTAATTCTGTCTGTCTGTCTGGATGATCCAGGCTCAGGCTTTACGCTGTAGATTTCCTGAAAGGACCGAATTGAATTTTTATGGTATGTTTGCATCTGAGCAGCAGTATGATGTCTGTTTTAGGCTTAAATCAAATGAGATGTGGGAAGGGTGGGAGAAGTAGTACTGATGAATAAAGATGAATGTTCACTAATGTGACGCAAGACAGAATTATTAAGGGAAAGCTGGGTTAGATGTACACTAGAATGAACCCTTCAGGCACTGAGGCTTACTGTATGCTTGGCAGAGTAGCGATCCATGTATTTCACACTAATGTTCTGTTAGTGAAGTGCTTTAGCATACTAATGTATAGCATAACTTAGTTAGTAAAGCATAGCACTTTAATGTAGCACTGTAAAGTAGCGCTCTCAGGCAGAACGGTGTAGTTTTAAAGATTTAATCTGACAGCAACCGTATGTGTATTTTTGTATGAACACATGCTTGTCTGTCTTTGGAGTTATCGTTGTAGATACAGAGAGAGCACAGGAAGAAAATAAAAAAGAACAGAAGCGGAAGAACATGGAGGACAAGAGGCCAGCATCACCGGGGACTCTCACTGGCAACATCAATGTTTCAGATTCAATAGAGCATAGCTTGTATACAGACTGAGGGAACAAGAGAGAGGACGTTAAATATTTATGGTTTAAGTTAGATTTGTGGACCTGGTTTCTACTGAACTTAAAAGCAACAGAAGAGTGACCAGAGACATTCACAACACCATCACACAAGTTGTGTTTTCTAGGTCCAAAATAGCTTCTGCTACGTAAAAAGTCAAATATTTCATTCTGTCTTCCACTTGGTGGCACAGTATATCATATCTGTTGCAGTGTAACATAGAAACACTTTCAGGTCAGAGAGTCTAATGCTTTTAGCATGGAAGACAGGTAGAGTGGCTTTGGAGTGGTTATGCATGTGTGTTTATATGTGCTAAATATTTGGGGGATTTGCTTTTCTGGAGAAGTGTCTTGTGGCTGGATCTGGCGTCTGTCAGAAGCAGGCACTGTGCTGCTGTGAAACAGGGGAGTCCTTCACAACTGGGGCAGAGCAGGTTACCACATACTTTGCTTTATTTATGGTAGTGATTTCCATCCAGGAGTGCATGTTCCCTGGGGGCTGCCTAAAAATGATGGTTTTGCGTTAGTAAACCTATAGAACAGTGGAAAAAATAATTAGTAATTAATTTAATTAATTCAGTAAATTAATCTGTTCTTTAAAAAAGTTATTAATATAATGAAACCTTTTTTTTTAGAAATACAAATAGTAAAAATTGTGTATATAATGTGCAAGATTTATATTAAAGATTTGTTTGGAATAACCAGATATTTGGTGTGTTTGTGTGTAAAATTGTATATTTATCTATGTGTGTATGCATATATTATAATTGATGCACTTTAAAAACACACACACACATATATATATATATATATATAAATTGTTCAAATATATAAACAACTTTTTAAAAAAATATATTGTTACTATATATAATCAAATATAAATTTATAATAAAATATGCAAAATAGAATACAAATATAACTTAAAATTTATATATAGATTTATATATGCATTTAATTTAGAGCACTTTAGTAATATCATTAATAATGCTAAATGATCCAGTATAATATGGGTTAATAGAAATGATGGCATATTTGTGGCTTTCTGATGAGGCTGTGGGTGTGCATTGTTGGTGGTTGTTATGCGTAAAGCATGTATGTGTAGGTGAGCAGCCTCTAGGTCTCAAACAGTGAAAATATTTTTGCCTCTGTCATTACAGCACCCACCTCCTTGTCCCCATTTTACCTCTGTACACACATGCAGACACACACACAGACAAGCAGTCTTTTGTTCACTTGTGTACTCAGCACAAGAAACAGATGTGCAAGAATACACACACATGCACCATATATAAAGCAATACTCAAAACAAAGTCTTCCCTTGGGATGAACATGTGAAGGGGCCCATTACTCCACCGTCTGCCCCAGCTTAGCATGTGTAAGTGTTGCTGGGTGTTTCTGTTTACATATTTGTACATGTAGGCATGATGTTTCTTCCCAAAACACACATTTTTTTATCCAAATCTTACTTTTTTTACTGAATGTTTTAAGAAGCGCTTCTTGCGTTGCACATGCAAACACACATATGCTACAACATAAGAGCGTGTTTCCTTTTCCATTGTCTTGCCTTCACAATTCAGGACGCGTGTGAGTATGTTTGCTTCACGTGTTTGCATATGCGTTGGCATGCGTGTGCCTTTGCATATGTACTGGCTTGCGTGTGTATGTAGCATGTCACCTTGATTACTGCAGATTCCAGTGAGCATCATGAAGCCAAGGGCAAACTAGGAGAAAAAGAGAGAGAACAAGGAAAGGAGTGAAGCGAGAAGGAGGGGGAGAGGAGGTCAGTGAGTGTTTCCATGAATAAAGTGAGAGAGTGAGTGAAAATTGGATGCGGAAAACAGGAGAAGAACAGAGTGAAACAGCAGTGGAAGGGAGGAGTGATTTAGAATCGGGATGAGGAGATGTATTTTGTCAGCTTGCAGAATAAGGCAAATACTGGTAATCACTGGTGATGCTGCACTTTGTTTCGACAAAACACACTTGGACACATGTTCAGATGAGTGCTGCTTGTGAGGAAGCGGTTGCTCCTCCACAGTTCCTCGCTAATTGGCAGTCTGCTGCAGTGCTCAGTGTGTGATTGCTTGTGTGTATGGGTGTTTTCCAGACGGTGCAATCAGACACAGCTATCCTCTCTATGGAGCGTTATGGAGCTGGACAGACAGACTGCAGGTTGAGTGCAGTGGGATTTTGCTTTAGCTGCCCAGAGATGCAGTATATTCCTTATATTCAATGTGTGAGAGAACAAATTGTATACAGAGACAGAGAGAAAGCAGGTTATTTTTAGTCCAGACTTTATTAAATATTCATCATTTGTTGAGTGTGTTGTTGATCTGTGGTAAAGGTTTGTGTATTTGTGTGTGGGTCAAGTCTTGCTTAAATTGTAGGGATCAAATGTCCCCACAAGGATAGTAAAAACTCAAGTCACTTTCGTTGTGGCGAGCCACCAACATTTCTCGCAAGAAAAAAACAGCTTCAGAAATACATGTCTTATGGAAAAACTGCAGAAATCTAAAAATGATGTTTAGGTTTAGCAGTTGAAAATCTGGAAAATCCCCAACGTGATGGAAAAACAAATGTGTGCATGTGTTATATGTGAAACTAAAAATGTGTATAGTGTCAGTGTGAATGCTGGAGACAGAATGATCTCACCTGTCTAAAAGCTGCGATTTCAGGTGATGTAGGTGTTGCTGTAACTGACAGACTAGAGCAGGGTTTCCCAAACGGGGGTTTGTGAAACCTTGGGGGTTTGTGAGGGAACTGCAGGGGGTTCATGAGTTGATGAAAAGCTAGCAGGCAGGCAAGTTTATTTATACAGCACATTTCATATACAATAGTAATCAAAAGTGCTTTACATAAAAGGATTTAATTTAGTCATAAAATAAACACAGCAGATGTTTCATATAACAATGAAAACAACAGTAAAAGAAAGGAATTTAAAGAATGATTAAAAATTGATTTAAAATGTATTAAAACAGTTAATATGTGCATTTGGGAATGCAACATGCACTAGGGTTTATTTTGTTTATACATTTGCATTTCCAACATTTTTTGGACAGAAGTGAAAAAAAAAAAAATTAATGTGAAGAATTTAAGGCATAAATATTAGTTTTGTAGCTTGTAAAATAAAATTATTAGAATTATTTTTAATTTTACTGTGAAATTGTAATTTACAAGAGTAATATATTTCTATATTAATTTTAACATTAGTTATTGTTAAAAAAATTTAATCATCATAATCATAATACTTGATTATTATTATGTAATTTTTTGGGTTCCGAAAAACACCAATGTGAATGTAATGTGGACAAGACACTATCACACTTTATCCGTTTACATGTCATGTGACAATTAACCAACATTAGGAACGATAATTTAGGAATAATATTATTGTATGGAGAATGGGGGGGCAAAAAGAGAAATGCAGGACTGATGTGATTTATTAGCATTATATATAAAGACATGATTAAAGCAGGTCAGTGTGTTAACATGCACAAAGAGCATAGGCTACACATGCACAGAAGGACACAGCACCAAACCAGTGACTAAAAAGGATCTATTTGCATCCCCACAGTACTACAAGTCACACCTACTGCTACAAGTTATGCCTCCCACAAAAAAAAGTGTTTTGATGTTATTGACTGAGGCATATACTTTTCACATGTATTTTATGTTTTATGCGTGAAATGTTTGTAAGGCTGAATTACTTTGTTGCTTTCATATCGTACAAACTACACCATGGTCACATGACTCTAAAGCCACCATCATGACAATTTTTTCAGTTTCTAATTAAAAACATTTGCCCACAAAGTTTGAGAGAGAATTGTTTGCAAATGCGTGATTTATAAAAACAATGAGGGTGTAATGCAGGGGTCATCAAACTTGATCCTGGAGGGCCGGTGTCCTGCAGAGTTTAGCTCCAACTTGCCTCAACACACCTGCCTGGAAGTTTGAAGTACACCTAGGCTGTATCCGAAAACTTAGGCACCTGCCTTGCTGCCTCACTGCCTTATGAGGCAATGACTTTGCAGGCAGCGTTTTTCCACGAAGGCATCTCACTAAACTTATTTCGGACAGGCTTCTAAGGCAGCGTAACGGTTTAACGATCTACAACAAAATAGAATGAGTTTTGGTGATAACTAAACGAATATTTAATTACTATAATACTCATTTCTTGCTAGAAATAACATCAAAAGTGCAAAAAGTTAACCAGAAATATACATTACACACAAACTAACCACCAAACGCAACTTCCAGCCGTCATCTTTATTTTTTAGCTCAACCGTCTCGGAATGGAACGCACAGGATTGTGGGATATCAAAGGCAGCGAAGGATACATCTGTGCTGCCTTCAAAAATTGATCAGATGAAGGTATCTCATGAGACAGGAAGTGAAGCTAACTTTGGATTTGGACATGCCTTGATGCCTTCCTGCCTTGGAATGCTGCCTCCGAAGGCAGCATTTTTCAGTTTTCGGATGCACCCCTTGTAAGAACTTGATTAGCTGCTTCAGGTGTGTTTGATTAGGGTTGGAGCTAAACTCTGCAGGACACCGGCCCTCCAGGACCGAACTTGGTGACCTCTGGTGTAATGGCTGAAAAAATCACAGATTTTCTGTTTGCTGTAATAATAGTTAATGTCTTGACAACCTCTATAGTCCCATTTAACCACTTAGTAGGCATAACTTGTGGCATAGTTTGTTGTTGGATGACTCATAATAATGGATTTTGAGAATGGATTTTTAACATTTACATTAAAGCATTAAAACTGCTGTCCATCATCAGATTTCTACTAGAAGACTGCCTTATGATTCCCTTTCATTATCATTTAAATGCACAACATTTTAAGTTAAACTTTTACAGAGCCTCTTCTGTTCGAAGCAATATACATAAAGCCATCATGCACATTTTCATTTGACCCATTTAAATCTCATGTCTTTCCAAACCTTTATATCTTTCTTTCTTCTTTGGAAGAAAAAATTTTTTTTAAAGAATGCTTGTAACAGTTTTGGTTATCATTAGCTGGGTTTCCATCCAAAGTTGCGATTTCAAATTGAATATCACATAAAACATTTGCACCGTTTCCATCTAACGAGTCAAAGAGAACAAAATCATCTCTTTCTGATAAACTGGCACTATAAATCACTAAGAAGAAGCCACGGAATATAATAAATATTTTTCATATATAATAAATTACTTGCACCTCAGAGCGAGCAGACGAAACAAAATAAATGCGGCCATTGCTTTCGGAGGTGGATGACTGCTGTTTGGGAACGCAATTGTGTAAGACAGTTCTGGGAGGCAGTTACACATAAATACTTTGACGACAGACTTTGCTCGGGCATTTCAGAATGACCATGAAATCATTTCAAATGCTATGCAATGAGATCAGTCCACTGGTTAATCAGTTTTGCGGTCCCACAGCACAAAGTCACATGACTTTTTTTTGATGTGCATGGAGGGTTTTATTCGGCAAATACTTTTCCATCTTCTATTATTCGTATTAACCCTTTTTCGCACAGTTTAAAAACCACCTTAAGTGAGCATGGAAACTTTTTTGCGAAGGGATTTTTATTCTAAATTTGGCATTTCCATCACTCGTTTCTGATGCGATACTTCAAAATGAGCATTAAAACAGGGTGATGGAAACATTGACTTTCATTGTAATAGACAAAAAACACTGAGCCATTTCTCAAAAGGTCTTCTTTTGTGTTTAGCAGTAAAAAGAAAGTCATACAGATTTGGACATGACAGCGAGTGAATGACAGAATCATTTTTGAGTAAACTATCTCCTTTAAGCTTATATTTTGTTGTTCCACACATTGCAGCATTGAACACTGTGTGTCTCGATTATAGTACCTGAATTTGCACAGAACACACATTGCTAATATGTGCACACAGGTGCTGCGGTGTGTATGTACCAGCTGATTTCCCTGTGGGTGGCACTCCCAGCATGCATGTGTCTCAGCTTACTTCTATCATTTATCCTGCTTCTGACTCCATCCCATGACAGCTCCATCCGATTGAGTTGCTGAGTGTGTTTTAAAAGCAAAGCTGAAGTCCTAACAGATTGAGTGAGTTTGCTAAAGTAAAGCAAAGCGAGCATGCACACACACAGACTGGAATCCTACAGTGTGAGCATTGAGCTAGAAGACGAGAGATGGAGACAGACAGAGAGGGATGTGGACGGCAGTAGACTGTTGCTAGGAGACCGCACACAGTGACTGGTGTGAGAGACATGGTTTCACATCCCTCCCCCATCCGTACAACACACATCCTTTTCTCTCCGTCTGTTTTTTATGCCCGTTCTTGCGTTCATTGTCTTCATACTCTCTTCCATTCATCTTTCTGCACTTGTCCTCCTGTCTGTCTGCTCATGTCTGTCTCTCTCGCTCGCTCTCTCTCTTTCACCTCCTTTCATCTTTCTAAGCACCTCCTGCCAGACTCTTTAACCTTCCCCAACCTCTCAGATGTGGTCTCCTCCCTCCTTCCTCTTTTTCTCCACCTATTTATCTCCTCTACTGTTTCTCTGTGTCTGTATCTAATTCATCTCTGTCTGTCTCTCTCATTCACACGAGCGAGCTCTGTGGTTCTGAAGTGACAGGAGAGCAGCCGCCAAAAAGCGACAGCTGGCCGGTCACCATGACAACGGCCAGGTGCTGTGTAAAGGGACAGGACAATAAGTGAGGGACGGGTTATGTGACTTCACACACAGATTTTGGGAAGCGCTGCAAAATCTGCCATGCAAATACATGAGATGACCAAATTTACACATGCAAAGATTCAGTTGTCTGTTTTTTTCTATGTCATGTGGGTGTGATTATTTATGCAGTGGATGTATTGGTGTGTGTGTGATGTGTGCAAATCCCATCTGTCCCTGAGCTTTAATGATCTGTGTGAACTGACCTTATGACCCACACATCTATATAAACAAGCGTGTATGTCTTAAGTGGTTATTGCACCTGTAATGGAATGCCTGAAGGAATGTTTTCTATAGGTGTGTGAAAACCATTTTTATACATAAATGAGGTGCGTGTATATGTGTCTCATAGGCTCCTTGTGCAGTCACTATTGATTTAATACACTGGAATCTAAAAATATAAAACAACATTGAAAATCAGGGATGCAAATTTTTATCATTTGAAAGAACAAGCTAAGAAACATTACAACCTTAAATGATTAAGAAATGTTTCAACTTCTGCAGTATTTTTAGGTCACTAAACAAATAAGTAATTTGATCACACAACAGACAGTCAGATGGTCTTTCCTCCACTGAAGCACAAGATGCTCTTTGGATCATCTCAAATCATGCCAGAGATTTAAACTAGTATAGGGCCTTATGAAATCCGTTTGATTTTTTTTTTTTTTCCCAAATTCTGTTTTTTTTTCCATTTAATTTTTCTGGATTCCGTTTTTCTGTTTTAATTTTTGTAGACTCTGTTTTAATGGTTAAATTGATTTTTTTTTGTTATTCAAAAACATGTCTAATTAACTGAAATCATGAAACTTACACAATTTACAGCAATTTATTAAAAGTTTAACAAAAATGACATTTTTAAGGCCCTATGAATTTTATTTTATTCCTCAAATTCAGTTTTATTTATTTTTATTTTTATTATTTTATTATTATTTTTTTAACCAAATACTGTGTTTTCCATTATTTTGGTTGGTTTGATGAAATTATAATAATCAAAAGCACCTTTAATTAATTGATTTTATTAAAAAATATATTTATTATTATTATTATTTTCTTTTAGAATTACAGTGTTGTGTATTTACTAGTGCTGTCAAACGATTAATCGCGATTAATCACATCTAAAATAAAAGTTTTTGTTTACACAATATGTGTGTGTACTGTGTATATTTATTATGTATATATAAATACACACACACAGTATATATTTTGAAAATATTTATATATATTTACATGTATATATTTATATTCATATAATTTATATTATAAATATATTTATTATATAAACATTTTTCTTAAATATATACATGCATGTGTTTGTATTTATATATACATAATTAATATACACAGTACACACACATATAGGCCTATTATGTGAACAAAAACTTTTATTTTAGATGCGAATAATCGCAATTAATCATGTGACAGCAATAGTATTTACATTTTCCTGCTAAATATATTCTGGTAAACATTTTTTTTTTTTTGGTAAATATTCCTTAAAAATAATGTTTTAATAATTATTATTAGTAGTAGTAATACTATCATTACATTAAATAATATTTTTGTCAGTTTCTTCAAGTTAACTGAACTTTTATTGTGACGGGTTGCTATGAAGACCTTTAAGTCTCTTATTGTATGTGATATGGCCATATTTTTCTCAAAAGAAACTGTAAAATCCCCAGCGAAGAAAACACAGCGATACTACAGTATGTGTGTAGTAAACGTCTGCGCCATTCATTCACACAGAGACACGCAGAACATGTAGGATCCATATTTGGATCCAATTACAGATCCACATCTGTACTGACCTACTTTTGATTAATCCATCCAAAACTCTTATTATACTGTAAATTCTGCGTTATACTGTAAATTCTGTTTTTATGACTGGATTCCGCGATTCACGGAAATGATAGGGCCCTAACTAATGTATGCAGATGGGGTTGGCATCAATAACATGTCTTACTATTTATGTTGTTGTAATAAAATATGCTTGAAGAAATATGTAAATGTGTCTTTAATAATGCTAAAAGCAGTTTGTTTATGCTGAATTACGCTTTTGTGATCAGTATGTAGGATCAGTTACAATATTAGACTCTGTCACTTTCTGCACGGTTTGAAATTGTATCTGGGATACTTTGTTTGTAATAGCCTCTGTTTTTAGTAAAGTAGCTGTGTTTTCTCAGATTCTGTGTTCTGTACAGTGTCTTATTCCATGTTGCGGAGATTATTGATCTTTGCTTAGTGTGGCATCAGTCCTGGTGTTGGGTTTGTGAGGAAAAACTTGGATGGGGGTATGTTCATGTAATCCCACCAGGTAAAACAATATCCACATTTCCACAACTCTCTTGATTATCTGTCTGTCTTACCATAGTTATAGCCTAGGGGAGCCTTCATTGATTCCTATTTTCAAGTATCTCTATTAGACGCTAAAATAAACCTGTCTTCCCCCTCCACAGCTCTCGTGTGCTACACGAACATGTGCACTGATCAATACATGATATGATTATGTATGACAGTCCCTGTGTTGGGTAGGCCTTTGGCATAAATTTCTGGTTCAAGAGTTCACACTCAGATGTAAGAGAGCTGTAATGTAGAATGTGAAAAGGGGACATCAAAGCCATAGACATGACTGTCACATTTTCTTTATCTTGAGTTTGTTTATCTGTTTGCATTTAGATTGATGTTGTTAGCAGATACTTTCTTCATAAAGGGACACAAAATAAAGCACAAATCATGTTAACAACAAGTACTGGGACAAACAAGCATATGAAAATATATGATGCCTGCTGAAAACCAAAAAATAAAAAGGATGGATGGATTAAAGATAACATGTAAATGCTAAATGGTAATAGTTTTTCATTTTCTCTAGAATATTTCTTCAGGTTGGTTGAGACTGAGCTTGAGGTTGCTAAAAAATGAAAAATAATAGAAAGATAGATCCTTTAGTTAAGCTATAATGCATAAACAATATTAAGTAACAGTATGCAATACATTTGTTACAGTACTTATTCATCTCTGTTAACACTGGTTAATAAAAATACTACTGTTCGTTGTTAGTTCTTGTCAGCTCAGATCCATTAAATATTATTAACAGATACAATTTTAGATTTGAATAATGTATTAGTAAATGTTGGGATTAAAATAAACCAAGATTAATACATTTTAGAAGTATTTTTTATTGTTATTTGATGTTAACTAGTGTTAACAAATGGAAACGTAGATGGATAGATTGATATTCTGAGGTTGCAGATACATATGGACCTTGGGATGAGGAGAATTGAGTCATCAGCATAGCAGTGAGTGGAGGACAGTAATCTGAAGCAAAAAAAGAAGGCATTGATCCTTATGTTATTCAAGTGCTTAGCATCTAGAGTGAACAGAATAACCTTGTTCGTTCCCATTATTCAGGTAGCACATTATGTTCAGGTATTAGAACAAGATATTACAGCCTGGAGATCAGAAGTGTGTGATTTACAGTTTCAAAACCTCCAGAAGTAAAATATGTTCTCATCTGAGAGAGTCATCTGTGGGGTAGATGACTGGACCATGCAGTGGGTGTTAGTGCTGGTGGAGTTGCAAATGATGGCCACTTTCAGAGTGTTTCTCTTTGCCTTTGTGTTTGTTTTGGCAGTGAGTGTGGAGGCAGGAGGGTGTGGGGGTGGATGGAGGAAGACAAGGAGGTGGAAAAATTACATATATTACAGATTGAACTGTTCATTCATGTGTTTGCTGATTTGTGGTGGCAGAATTTCTGCCATGGATAAAGGTGTATGTCCTGAACTCTACAGGGGAAGTGATTAACATGCTATACATGAACAACATTTTAAAAAGCTAGATGGTCTTTTTCATAGTGCTTTTCATTTTATTACCGGTTGTGGCTATCAAACGCACCATTACACCTTATATGCTCTGTACCTTTGACTGTTCCACATGTTCGGAAAGAAGTAGGGAAAAAAGACTTAAAGTTTAATTCCCAATAACCTTGTACAATACAGGAAAACCTTAAAACTGACCCTCCTTAGACAGCAACGCAATGATCGCGTTCAAGACCCAGAAAGGTAGTAAGGACATCATTAAAATAGTCCATGTGACATCAGTGGTTCAACCATAATTATAAGAAGCTAGGAGAATACTTTTTGTGTGCAAATAAAACAAAAATAACAACTTTATTCAACAATTTCTTCTCTTTCATGTCAGTCTTCACCACGCATTCACAAGAGTACCACAACGCATGCGTGTGCTTCTGCTGACGCAGGAGCCGGCGTTCTGATGTAGAACCCAGATGCATTGCGCCTTGTTTACAAGCAGACACACTGTACATAAAACAGTCTTTTTTAGTATTTCGACAAAGAGGATGACTTGCATTTTTTTGCCCAGCCTTATTTATTTGAGCCAGAATATACAGACGATGAACTAAGAGAGATGGACGTTCTACGTCAGAATGCTGGCTCATGCATCAAAGCTGGATTGGATTGGTTTGGGTTTCTTGATTCAAAACTGATCCTGTAACCCTGAGTTTGTTAAGTCACAATCAGGGTACAAGCCCCTAAAAAAGAGAGCTGTCCTGGCATATCTTGTTAAGTATAACCATTCAGTTGAAGTATCCGCATACTGATGTGGCTGAGCTGTTAAAACCATATAGAAATGTAAAAGCCAAGGGTTTGTCTAATCCTGCTTCTGAAAGCTACCTTCCAGCAGAGTTTAGCTCTAATCCCAATTAAACACACCTGAACCAGCTAAATCAAGGACTTCAGGACCACTTGAAACTTTCAGGAGCAGGATTGGATACCCATATACAGTAAGCAGTGCTGAATGACACTGGAAGCTCGGCTAAAAGAAATTGTTGACACGGGATTGCTGAAATAAGCTGTTTATCTATCATTTTTAGTGGCAGAATTATATGAATATGTTCTGTTAAAACTTTCACCAGAATCTGTTTCCATCAGTGTGTTGGTACAATGCCTTTGTTTGGTCAGTTTGATCAGTTTTCCTGTTTTGTTTCTCAGGTATCAGTAACAAGTGTCAGTGTAATGCAGTTTATGTTGTCGTGGATAAAAAGTTTGCGTCATATCTTATATAAGCCGTATACATCTATGACACTCTGTATTGCTCCACATTCATCTCTAGCTCCCCTCTACTGTAAGATCTGACCCAGTTTAGTATGAAGTTTAACTTGCAGGCATGGGTTTAATGAGTAATTATATAAATTCATTTATTTTTCATTCATAGCTCTTCTGTGAGTTGGGCAAAGACTGGAAATAAAACTGCATGTGTGTTCCAAATAAAGTACCTTTGGTTGTGCATGACTTTATGAACTGGTTAGTGATGCATGACTGCATAAGTAGGTGCCTGGATGCACATGAATCATTATGTGATGTGTTTGTGTGTATATTAAATGTGTTTGTTGTCTATAGGACACTAAAACTGTGTGAAAACATTGCAGTCCAGCTATATTCCCGTTACATAGCAATACTGCTGATGCACTCAACGTACACATATCTGCACATTCAGCAACATACTCAGCTAACCCACTCACCTTCTTCTCGTCATTGCTCTCTATCTCTCTTAGTCCCTATCTCTCTCCCTCTCCTGTGTTTTCTTTTTCTCTCTGTGCTGGAAAAACACTGGAAAAGCACAGCAGTTGACAGCTGTATCCTTTTTAGCCAATCAGAACTCTTTCGTAGTACCCGGCGCTCAAACTCTGAGCACTTTTTACAATATCTGCCCCACAACAAGCAGCTCGAATGCGCTCGCTTGCTCTCTCTCTTCTTCTCTTCCTAGCTTGTTCTCTCTCCTGCCAGAATGCCTGTGTACTACATGTGACAGGCTGCATTACAGACTGCAGATTTACACAGGCACAGCCGGGGCAGCCCGGGGGCCTGTGGCCAACTGAGCCACTCATACTTACTCAGATCTTCCTCTCAAAGATAGAGAGAGAGATGGTACATGCCCTTTACAGGCCACTGTGATGAAGACGAGAATAAAAGTGCAGTAGTGATGATTTCAGTTCACAACTTAAGAACTTTCCTTCCTTTTATAATACATTTGTGATGTGTAAATGTGCAAGACAGATCTGAGGGCAAAAGTGTGAAAAGTATTTTAAGATGATAAGAGAATATAACACAGTGTTTCCCAGCTGGTGGGTTGCAGGTCTGCTGTAAAAAAAAAAAAAAAATATTGAGAAGTGCAAGCAATCATAAATTGTGATATATGAATGTGAAAATTAACTCTCTATTGGCACAGATTCATCTGTCGTTTGTATAGACATGGTTTGTGTAGTATTGAAGTCTCATTTGTGAGAGAATAAGTGTTATTTTAGTATATTCTGTTAGAGCTTTTAATATTTCAGTCTTAATAATTTTAGTACTTCAACTTATTTTATTTCAGTTAGTTGCCAAGGCAAGATTTCTCATTTTCTAAAGTTGTTTTTTAACAAAAATGTCAGTTAACAAAAATGATTTTCAGTAGTTTGAGTAACAAATCACAATCACTTTTACATTTTAGAAAGCTCAATCTTATAAATTGTTTGTTCAAAAATGATGGGAGCTCTGAACCTTCTATAAAGCAATAAAAAATGAAAGTCCTAATGAATTTTTTATGAAAATGTGCTTGTAATCCTACTTATCATGATCATAAGGGAATGTAAACAACTGCTTACCTCTATCTCTGCCAGTCTAAGGCGATTTTGTTTGTTTTTTTTTTGTTTTTTTTTTTTGTATTATTATTTATTTTATTTTTTGGCCAGGGGGAGAAGGGACTTGTGCATTAGAGCCTCTATTATGGACACTTAGTCCAAACTGTCTTCCCTGTTCCACATCAAAAAAGAACAACATGAACAGCACTAGGGAATGCAGAGTACAAGTGTAGAGAACGCTGCGTAAAGCACTTTCGTGAAGCGTCGGTGCTGTGTTAATTGTTTCCATTCAGTTTGGACGGTTGGGATTTTATGTTATCAGAAAGAATGGAATGAATTTGCATACTATTGAAAATACTATTGCATACTATTGCAAACTACTAACCAAGTGCCTCCATTTCACTCTTTTACAGGTAATTGGGACGGGGGAAAGCTTTGAAATCCCTTCCCCTGCTCCTAATTGGTTCTCTATACCATGAGCTCTGGCTCCGCCCAGGATGTGGCGGTGGAGAATTTCCTGCGTGACATAGAGAGGCGGGGCCAGTGGCTGCACTGTGCTGTTATTGGCTGTGAGGAGGAGCATCCCCGTGGCGACATGAACCTATTGTACCGCAAAAGTCGACTGGACTGGAGACACAGAGATCAGGAGGGCAAGAAAAGGTAAAAGAAAGAAGGAAAACTGTGAGCTTGCTGTAGGAGACTGAAGGAGTTTGTGAGGAGAGAGAAGGATAGAAAGGGTTACAGAGATGCCTTCCAGAGCTTAAATGAAAGGTAAAGGAAAGAAGGGAGCAAGGGGAAGATTAGTCAAATCCTAACTCTGTAAGAAAGGTGAGAAAAAGGTGAAACTGAAGGAGAAGAGTAGAATGAATAAGATTATAAAGGAGAAAGGAGAGAGGGAGCGAGATGGATGAATATGACACGATTAAGAGTAGTCTTAACTCTGAAATAGAGACATTTGTCTTTCATATTTTATGCAAAGTATCCCAATCTTCTTTCCGCCTGAGACACAGAAAGACTGGAGAGAGTGAGAGAGAGCAGGATATATTCCAACACAATCTGCCCCTCTGGTGTCCCAGCAGATCAGCAGACATGAAGTATAGACAAAAACAGCTGGAGCTTGCAATTATCCATATCAATTTATTCAGGTTTTTATTTTTAATTTATTCAATTTAATCATAAATAAGTTACTTTTTTTTATTAATAGTTCCAATATATTTACAATTTGACTGTCATTAATAGAAAAAATCACTTTGATCTTGTGGTCAATAACCAACAAATGCCCATAACAATAAATGGCTTTCTATACTATTTTGTCTGAATAAAACACTAAAAAAAGACTTGGTGTAAATGCTAAAATCAAAATGTCTAAAAAAAAATTAATATTGATTTTGAGATTCACTCGATTAGATTTAATAGAATTATTAAATTATTAGTGTTTGTAATTGAAACTGTAAAGTTAAGTTTAAGTGAGCAATAGATGATCAGAATAGTAATTAAAATGTTGAAAGTAGAGGAAGTGAGCATGAACAATAAAATATATTATTAAATATATTATCTGCCGATACAGATAACTTAAAATCTCTTAATATCGGCCTAAAAGCAATATCATTTGATTACAGCAACTTAAAATATCTAATATTTACCTGATATGGTATCAATATCATGCATCCTAAAGAAAAATATTCCTTTTTTGTTTTCTATGTATTCTCTGTCCCTGCTTAACATTATTCTGGGGACAAATCTGTACCAAAAGCCAGCTAAATCTGACAAAATCTCCTTTTGGGGACGTCCTCATTTGGAAAAAAAAAAAGGATAAATAAATAAATGAATAAAATGTCTATGAAGTATTACTATTTATCTAAGTAAATGTGTATGTCTGTAGCATCATGTTTCACTCTAATTCCTTGTACCAAATCCACATTTCTTCTTCTTTTTAAGACACCTTATATACAAGTCTGTATATTACCATATGCTGCAATGCTTTGTTTACATCTTCAGCTGTGATCTTTTGAGAGCTTTTTTTCCTTCTGCAATTCCTCTCAGCTGGACAGGATTGATTGCAACCTTTATGCCTCTTTGCATTACACTCTCTCTCTCCATATCAGTGCTTCTGGATGAAGAGGAGAATGCATTTAGATGATTGTCTCTGACACCTGTGCAAATGGACATCAAAGCGCTTTTCATCCGCTCTGTGTTCTACATTCATGACACACGCAGAACCCAGAACACATCCTGAGCTCAGACAAACATGCTGCTTTTAGCCGCCTTTGTATAAACTGCTCACACATGCAGACATACGTGTGCTGTCACATCAGACTTGCTTTTATACATCCACACTATCTTTAAGCAGTTATCTCGGCTCCTTCCACCTCTTTCTTTCCCCTTCACAGATGTAAAGAGATACACAAGAGGTCACCCACGCATGCTCGCTCTCTGTCTGGAGGATCTGTCCACTTCCTCTCTCGTCCTCCCACTCAATCCCTCCATCCTCCTCCTCTCTGCTACTGAATGCAGATGATTCTCATTCATTTATCCATCTCTCCCTGTTTCCCGTCTCTCTTTTCCTACATCTTGCTGTCAATCTTGAGTGGCAACAAGTGAATGAATGAATGAAGTGAGTCACTTAGCATGTTAGTAAACTGATTCTGCACACTAATGTGCCTTTAAACTCGAGACTCAGATAAAGCCATGTAAGAGCCACATGTTGTGCAGCCTAAAGCAAAACAACAGAAATAGAGCAGACATGAATTGCTTCAGTTCGCTGTATCTTTTAGCTTGCATTCTGCCATGTGAAGCATCATGTCAAATGAAACTGAACAAACTGAAATTCTCAGCTATGAGAGCAAACCTGCGACTCACAGTCTGTTCCCTCTCATTTTGCTTTCAGGCACAGATTTTCTTTCAAACTTTTTTTTTTTTTTGGTCGCACTAATGGGTAACAAACCATAGCATGTTTTCTGCATTGATTAGCATAAAATGTATTGATTTTAGTACACTGCCATTCAAAAGTTTTGGGTAAGTACGTTATAAATTAATATAAAATTAACATAAATTAATACTATAGATAGATAGATAGATGTTTATTCAAGGATGAATTACAATGTTGCAAGATATTTCAAATATATGAAAAATGTATCACTGTTTCCACAAAAACATTCATCAGCAAGCATAAATTTTTTCAACATTTATAATAAGAAAAACTTCATGAGAAGCAAATTAACAGAATGATTTCTGCAGGATCATGTGACACTGAAGACTGAAGTAATGGCTGCTGAAAATTAAATTCATTACATTAAAAAAAAATATATATATATATATATATATTTCATATTTATTAAATTAGAAAACAATTATAATAACATCTTGCAATATTACTGTCTTTACTGTAATTTTGATCAAATAAAAGCAGCCTTGGTGAAGATAAGAAACTTCTTCGTTTAAAAATCTTACCGACCCCAAACCTCTGAACAGTAGAGCACCGTCATCGGGTGAAGTGCTGACTCATACGTAGTTAACGAACTGATCTGGTGTAGAAAACTAAAATAAGCATCACACAATAAGACAAACTAATTCAGTCCAGTAGTTTATTCTGAATATTTTACTATGGTATGTGCAGCTAAATCTGTGTGTCCTCGATGGATTTTATGATGAGATGTTCAGACTCATCAGATCTTTTTGTCCAGATTATACCTGGACGACAGCTGTACTGCGAGCTCTCTTTGGCCAACTGATACGCTGTGTGCCCTGCTTGTGCATCATATCATGTGGTGCTGTTCTTTTCTGTTAGTGTGTGCCAAACTCTACTAGCTCAGCATCTTCTCTGCCTTCTGCCTGACAACAGAGGCTCACACACACATGAACACTCACACACACTGCTGAGCAGTGTATTGATGAGTTTCGTCCATCTGGACCTCGTGCACATCAGCCTTCACAAAGGTCAGAGAAGGGGGACACAGTGGTCTCTAGACAATGTTTACACATCTTAAAAGTTGACAGGAAGAAGTTCGTGAATTTCTAATATGACAGTTATGCTCAGAGGAAAAAAATCACAACTGAGATCTCATTAATAGCAATAATTGTTTCTCCTTGACAGCTTTGGAATGAATGGAGACTTTTGGTTAAGTATCTTGCTTCCCAGCAACGGTTTTTTGTTTTATTTTTGTTTTGTTTTGTTTTGTTTTGTTTTGTTTTGAAAGTGAACTCAAGCATTTCTAATCTGGTAATTTGGTCTTTGAAGTATTTGTGTTTTAATGCTACTCACATTATTTATATTGCTCTCTATTGTTACCATACTGGATTACATTGTCTCATTTCTGGCTATTTTTATTCTTTCCAAGAAATATTAGAAGAACATCTAGGAAACACTTGATATTTTCCATCACTGAGAGCTCCATTAAGGCACAAGAGCAATAAAAAGCAATATCTTTGTAATATCAGTATCCTTATAGTGGTTCTGTTAAATGGAAAAACATCTCTATCTCTAAATATCTCTAAATATTTCCCTTACTCACCCTGTCAGCAGAAAACAACATCAGTGATTAATTTCCCTTTAATTGTGTGTGTGTGTGTGTGTGTGTGTGTGTGTTTGTACTGATGGCAACCCACTATTTACCACCCACAATATGCTGCTTAGCCACACCTGAATTAGCTTGTGTGTGTATTTGTGTGTGTGTGTGTGTGTGTCTGTGTCTGTGTCTGTGTGTCTGTGTGTGTCTGTGTCTGTATGTGTGCATACAAACACATATGCCAGTGTGTGCTCTGAGTTTGTGTGTTTAGAGAAAAAAAAATCAGCAAACAATAAACAAATGGCAGGCTAGTTGCCTTGGAAACGGGGAATGCATGCTAGTTGATTCAGGAGAATAAGAAAAATGCAGATAGAGGGATGAAGGGAGAAACGGCCTGCGGACAATGTCTTTTTTGTGGGGGGGAGGAAAGAAAGCAAGAGAGCAAAAGATCAGCTGATTAAACAATTTTTGCAAACTATTAAAGGAATAGGTCAACCAATTTTTGCATCAACATCCCTAAAAATTCCAGACTTAGTCATGATAAAACAAAGTAGCCATTAGAGTGGTCATAACACTCAAGAAAATAATGCAGATAAACGTGAGCTTGCAGGCATGAGTTTAAGAGGACTAAATGATTGAAGAAGTCCAGCAACCAGAAAGAGGTCTTTTATATCTTCAAAAGGTCCAGTTATGACATTTTGATTGAACATTAGAAGGTCAATTTAAAAAAAAGAAAAATGTAAATACACTGTACATGGGAGTATATGGATATACATGGATGTTCACAATAATATCTATAACATGCATTTAGAAAATAGATTTTCATTTCGTGCCGACTTTAAGAGAAATGAAGATGAAAAAGAAACAATGAAAGCATAAAAAAGAAGGGGAGCTGAGGACAACAGAGGAAAAGAGAAGGATGGGAGGGTGAAGGAGGCTGTTGGGTCTCTCACAGGCTGGCATGAACCGCTTCCTCTCTCATCATTCATCCTGAACTTGTGTGTGTGTGTGTGCGTGTGTTTGTTTGTGTGTGTGTGTGTGGTCTGGTTTTGCTTAGATTGTGAGAACCAGATGTCTCCACAAGGATAGTTAAACCTGAAATTACCTACATTGTGGGAACCACAGTAAAACAGCTTAATAAACATTAAATAACAAAATTGTATTGAAAATGTCTCTGTTTGGTTTAGGGTTAGAAGACAAAAATCATTAACTCAGTATGAAACAATAGAAGTCGATAGAAAGTCCCAATCATAACTGAGAGATGTGTGTGTTTTATGTGTGTAGGTATTGGTCTGTGTGACTGTGCAGTGGTAAGAGGGAGTCTAAACTCCGGAAATGAGCAGAGGAGAGTGTACAACGGGGGCTGTAGAGACAAAAATGAAATTGACTGTGAGCTATTAATAGAGCCTTTATCAGTAAAAATGAGGAGAGAGAAAAGAGGAGAAGGTGGGGAGGCCTACAGCACAAAGAGAAACAAATTTATTATTCTAATCTGATAAAGAATCTCTCTACAGAGAAATAATTCCTTTTTCTTCAGTTTCTGATTTCATCTCTCATTCTCTGATCTTCCCGTCTCCCATAGCTCCAATTATAAAGATGCCTCCTCCGCGACAGTTGGGAAGGTTCGGGATCTGGCGTCATTTCGGCGCCATTTCCGAATGGGATTTATGACAATGCCAGCGTCCCAGGACCTTTCACCTCACACTTGTGCGGCCGCCATGGCCCCGCGCTCTCAATCCTGCCATGCTGTGGGCACCGGTGAGGGAGAGGAGATGGAGAACGGATATTATCCAGACTCTGACCCCCAAAACCAGTCAAATCCCTCCCGTTGTCCCCCAGCCAAGCCGAAACGCCACCCCAATACTCGTCTCAGCTCCACACCCCAGCAGGAGCATCCTTCCCGGGGGGTTCACGCACCACCTGACACTCCGCCACCTCCACCTCCCAATCACCCTCCCAAACACCCAGAGAAGCGGAATGGTAAGTGAGCGGAAGTCTTTGTGACATGCACAGTTCTAGTCTCATCAAAATCAGTTGTATGTTAAAATTAGGGATGAGAATCCATTTTAAAAAATGATTCTTGACCTGCGATAACTCTTGCGCAGAGGCAGTTCTCACAACCTGCTGTATCTCTGATGCTTCGAATATAGAAAAGGAGCCATCTGACTCACATGTAACATGACTAATCACAGTTTACTTGTTTCTAAGTTCAGTTGTGAGTACATCTGAAAATGATGGTACCACTAATAGAACATGAAACACAATAAAAGTCAGGCAAAGTTTCAGCAGTGTGATATTTACTTGATGCTAAATTTGTCAAGTGATTTGTTGCCATGATTCTTGAACTCAAACTCCAATCTCTTGCTCTTAAGCATAAGTGCTTATGATTCATGACTATTAAAGCATCCATTGTTTTTTGACAGTATATTTGTTAGTCTTTCATATGTCTTTAACTGAATTATTATGTAATTGATTTAAATCAAAGAATTATTCTGTGTGTAGTGTAATTTTGGCCTTTATTCTGTAGGACGATTACAATACTTAATGAATGTTATTTTGCAGCTTTGGTAATTATATTATTCATAATATGAAATTTATGAAACCAGCTTCTTATGTGCTTAAGTATTATTTTGATATATTGTGAAAAAAGAAAAGGTATAAAAAAAGCCACATGTAATGGCATTGTGTTGTTTACCCTAGTAGCAAAGAGCAATTGAGACCTCGCTTTTTTTTAGACAGTGTGAGAAATCTCAGTTATTTGTGATTTAATCATTTCTTTGGACTGAACAATTAATTCAGTGGATTAAAGAAATATATGGTGCAAACATTAACATCTAAGTATCTTCAATATATAGTATTTATTTAAAAAACTGATGGAGAATGCAGTGGGTAGGTGAGAAATTGTTCACATTGATTTATACAGAAATGTACACATTTTTCCCCAGAATACATTAAAATGTATTTGTCTTAATGTCTAAAACTTACAGAAATAACAACCAGATTAGTGTTGATGAGTCATTTGAAAGCCGTTTGCTTAAAATTTATTTCATACAACAACAAATAATGTAGGGTGGGCCTTTTTATCCATTGATTCAGTTTTGAAAAGTGGGATGGAGGAGATTATAACAAGTAAGAAACAGGATGTCAGCCGAAATCTTTAATTTTTAGTTCAATTAAAATCGTAGGACTTGGAACATGTATTAAAGGGTTAGTACACTCAAAAATAAAAATTTGTTCATGTTTTACTCACCCTAAAGGCATACTAGGTGTAAATGACTTTCTCCTTTCAGATGAATCCAATCGGAGTTATATTAAAAATTGTCCTGGCTCTTTCAAGCTTTATAATGGCATGAGTTTTTGTTCAACAGTCCAAAAGTAGTCAAATAAAGCGCATGCATCCATATTAAAATGCACATCACACGGCTCCGGGGGGGTGAATAAAGGCCTCCTGTAGCGAATCGATGGGTTTTTGTAAGACACACATCCATATTTAAAATGATATAAACACCTTTCCTTTACTTCTGCTGATTGTCGTAGGCGGAAGCTGTTCCGGGCGGATGACGTAAGACGTGTGTGTAGTGTAAGTGCCGGTGATTAGTGACAAATGCAGAAGTATGACGGAGAGAGAACAAAACAAATGCCAGTCACGAATTAGAAGCACAAAACGAGGATTTGTAAAGAAAAATGGCGGAGGATTTGAATATAAGCCAAGAGGAGACTGATTTTCCTTTGATAAACTAAGGAAACTTTGCTTCCTTTGCTCCTGTAAACAAACGCTGGTTTTCGCGAGATTCACACGTGCATGCGCTGCACCTACGTCCTACGTCATCTGCCGGAAAGGCAGTCTCTCATGAACGCGTCTACGACAGTTAGTGGAAGTTACACAAAGCTGTTTATGGGTAGTTGACAAATAAAAATTGGACTGTGTCCTTATGGTGTGATATAGCAAAAATGTAGAAAAAAACCTAACATACAAATAACATGAGAAAAATGCATCTTCATTCTTAGAGTTACAAATAGCATGAGAGAGGTTTATCTTCAATGTTAGAGGGTTTTTTTTTTTTTTTTTGCATTTTTGCTGTCATACCATAGGACACATTGATATGACATCTACCCTTATATCATTTTAAATATGGATGTTTTTTTACAAAAACGCATCGATTCGCTACAGGAGGCCTTTATTCACCCCCCCGGAGCCATGTGATGCACATTTTAATATGGATGGAGGTGCTTTATCTCACTCTTTTTCCCCTCTTGTCTGCTTTTATTTGTTAAACAGCAATGAAGAAGTCTGATTCAGGTGAAATGGCAGGACGGAAAGTACCTCCCTTGAAGCCCAAAAGAAGTCCAAGCACACAGCTGTCCTTTGACCCCCCGCCACCTCGGGTCCCGCCACCGACCACACCTCTTCCCTTCCAGGGCTCCGAACACTCTCCACGGGGTGAGGGGGGAGATGACGAGCCAGTTTACATTGAAATGGTTGGCCAGGTCTTTACCCGAGAGACTCACAGTGCCTCTACTCCTCACTCACTCACGCCCTCCGCCACCACGCCTGATTCTGACTCAGACCAAGGAGAGGCCATATACGAAGAGATGAAGTACCCCCTACCGGACGACACGGCTCGAGAAGCCCACCGCCGCTTGCCACTCAAACATGAGCGTATCAAGTCCTCTAAAGCGTACCACTCCTCCATCATGTCATCCTCCACCTCCACCTCCTCCTCGCTCCCACGCCCCTCGTCCTCCTCTCCAGCCTGTTCCTCATCCAAGCCTAAAGCAGCTGTCTCTATCTCTCACTCCTCTCCTCTGCCTTCGTCCTGCTCTTCGGCATCCTCCACTCCCGTACCTCAAGCCCTCTCCTCCTCACCACACCCTCCCCGTGCTCCCACACCCTTCCTGCTGCCAGGGTCCAAGTCTGAACATGAGCCCAGCTCCAGTAAGATCCCAGCACCCTTCCCCAACTTGCTCCAGCACAAGCCTCCACTCCTGGCGTTTCCCCAGCCGGCTGCAGCCTCCAGTGGGGTAGGGGCTCAACACAAGACCAGCTCGGCCAAGATCAGTGTCCAATCGGCCTCCAGTCTGCCAGCGTCTACTAGCACCTCCTCCAGCATGAGCTCCACCAGCACTTCCAAAGAGTCCTCTGGAGTTGAGAAGGAACGAGAGAAGGAGAGGAGAGAAGGACAGCTGGGGCCTGCACCAGGACTCAGAGCCCGCAGTCATTCCACTCCTCTTCCTCCATCGTCAAAGTCCTCCTCTCCATATTCCCACCACCATCATCACCACCATCACCCTCACCACAGACCTTCCCACTATCACCATTACCGCAAGCCTGAGAAAGAGACGTCGTCATCAAGCAAGGGCTCAGGACAGTCATCCACCCAGACGCAAACACAGCCCAAAGAGGGCAAGTCTGTCAGCTTCCTGCTCAAGTCTGAGAAATCTGAGAGGGAAAGGGACCGAGAGAGGGATAGAGATCGGGATCGGGACCGGGATCGGGATCGTGAACGGGATCGTGAACGAGACAGAGACCTGAGCACGCCATCATCCAGTCATTCTGATACCCCTTCTTCAAGCACATACACACACACTTCTCTAACCGGCACGAGCACCACGCCAACCCCGAGTCAACCATCATCGTCCACAGCAGCCACGCCACCTTCCACTTCTTCTTCATCCACTCAGCGCCCTCCATCTCGCTCTCACATGCACCGGTCGCACACCCCGCACTTGTCTCATGGCCTTCCTGCTTACAAACCTCCCCCCTCTGACAGCCCCCTGCTCTGGACCTACCCCTCGGTTGGCTTCCGCCGCCCACCCGCCTACGATAGCCTGCGTGGGGGATCACAGTTGCCATGCTTGCACACAGACCCCACTAAAACTGGATCCGCAGCCCAGGCATTGCAGGCCAAAGCTGGGTTCATTCCCTGGGAGAGCGCAGCTGCCTTAGGGTTCACAGAAGAACAGCCTTACTGGCCCATGCACCGAAAATTATCATTCAGTCATGGGAGCCGAGACACTGAGAGTGAGTAATGGTTGTAGGGATGATTATTGAGGGAACTCTCTTTCTGTGTTACTATCGTAGATGTTTAATTGTGGTTTTCTCTCTAATGCTCTGTAGAGGAGGATGGAGGTGCGTGGAATGGCAGTGCAGATGCTCTATTGAGGAGAGAGAGGGATGACCTAGGAGTCATGCGGGGTGGTGGACACTCTGGAATACCTGTGCGGTCAACAGGGAGACACAGCGAGAGCTTGGCTGGGGTGGATGGACCACCAGGGTTGAGAGGACTGATACGAGCAGGACTGCCATTACCCTGTCAAACCTTCCCAGCATGCCGCAATGGAGGTGAGATCCAATTCAAATGACATTAGCACAGGCTTTCTGCCATGACCTCAGTATATAGATCTGGATATAAATTGAATGTGTTTCGGTTAGAGATAAAGCATTTGTTTTGAACAGTTTATGAGCTGTAAATTGATGCTGCTGGGATCAGTGTGTATTGATTTGTTTGGAAAGCATCGCATTTTATAACAGAATAATCAGATATTTATAATGTCTTTGAAAATATGGGGAAAAAACGGACTTTAAACCTACTAAAACCATGATGAAAAAAATCACAAAGACCATGTAACACAATTAATCAACACACAATATTAGCTAGAAATAGTTAACATATGTTATCCTAGCTAACTAGCTGCAGTACCTGTCAAAGTTATGAACCATGCATTTCTGGACATGTTAGAACCTTATAATTGTATGCCATGATACATTCAGGAGTGAATTCACTCAACCATTGAGCCACATTAACTGCAGCATTGCAGTGCACATCATGCTTTTTATTCACATACCACCCGCAGTCCAACTTAACTAAGTGCTATATACATTACGTTGTGCAATGCAAATTTAAATATTGTCAATGTAATTTTTTACAACGCAAACACACCTGCTTTCAATGCAAATGAGGCTCATTATAGAATGCAATGCATTCACAGATGTCAGTGCTATTTGCCTGGTGCAATTAATGTAGCGCTATTAGTGGAAAGTAGGGTGGAAAGCAGGCTGAATTTCATTAATATCTGTAGAAACAGTCTGTGTAATGCTTCTGTTCATCATGGCAGCAATAATCCATTAAATGATGATCAAATGAAGGTGAAAAGTGTTATAAATCCAGATGGAACTTTTAGCTGAGCCCCCTTTCTGCATTTTAAAGACTGATTTAGGTGGTTGGATTGCAGTGATGGCACGATGCCGTGAAGTCACAGCATACAGGTCAAACATGTACTGCATCTTACACAACCTTAGAAACTGCACCATGCAAATTTCACCAGCACTAATTTTTTTAAACATTTGTCTGTGTTTGCTATATTACATTATGTACATAATTCATTTAAATTAATAATGCTATCAGCAGGCACAATTCTTTTTTTCTGATATCCTCCTCAGTTCTGATCGCTTTTCTGTTTTGCAAGCTAGCAAAAGGAACTTGTTTGTTTTAGGCTACGCAACATGCTATTTCAATCATTATTTTAGATTTGACAAAAAATTTGCTGTCCTGAGATGTATTTTTCCAAAACAATAACTTGGCTGTGTGTATATGATCTTTTATAGAGTTGGGTCGCCTTGGCAGGTCTTCCTCCACATCAGGAGTGAGACAAGTGGGTGGTGACGTTCAAAGGCAGAGCAGCCTGCCGGCCAGAGAAGCACTCAACCAGGTAACACATGCCAGCACTACTAAAGCTGTCACTAAATTCACATAAACACACACTCAGAGAGTTATTATACACCTGCAATGTTATTGTTTCCTCAGCCCTGTTTAAACTCACACTCATCCAGGTAAAACCGTGATCACATTAGGATTTGAGTTTATGAAATTACTTTGGACCCACAGCTCTTTTTCTGTGGAACACCAAAGAAGATATTTTGAAGAATGTTTTAACTGGTTTTGTTCAAACAGTGATTTTCATGGTAGGGACAAAACACACTGAGACATTTTTCAAAATCTCTTCTTTTGTGAACAAAGAAAGCCAGGTTTGAAACGACATGAGGTTGAGTAAATGAAGACAGAAATTTCAGAATTTTTGGGTGAACCATCCCTTTAACTAATTAAGTGTATAAAATGTATTTGTATATGTAGAAATTAACATTAGCAAATATTAGCCAAGTGGTTTATCCAAACTATAAAAAATTCAGGCTTCATTTTGTCCATCAGGAATTGGATTGTTGTCGTTTGCTAATTGCTGTGAGTGTGTTATTGTTGCACACTTGCGCCGGTGCAGACGTCATCAGAGCATAGATGTCGTTATGAGAGGGGAGGAGATGTTAATGGTCATGATTCAAGATTAACAGGGCACAAGTTTTCCTGTTACCTAATGCATGGATTTAACACAAAATCTCCATTTAACACATTTGATGTTGCAACAGTGTAAAAAACCGAACATTTTACCATATTTAACTCCATTTCACAGAATTCCACAGTGGGTTCTCCCCAAAAAAAAAAAAAAAAGTGGGAAACAAGCGTGCATTTTCTGTCTGGGCCTGGTGGTAGTACTGTGGATGCTGTTGCAATGACCTTTAATTCACCTCGTACACCACCCTGACACTGAGAAAACCCCAGACAAGAGTGCATTCGAATATTGTGCTTTTCAGTTCAAAGTATTCAAGAAATGCTTAGAAATCGCACAGGCTTGTTTAGCCTCAGTTGGTGTAGATACTGCAGTAATTAATTAAATTAAATTCAGTTCAACTGGTTAACATGCGTAAGTGTAATTGACACCAAGCTTGACAGTTACGGCAGGTGATCTGTAACTAATTTCGTTCCGTTTTGTTTCCCTGTGGCTGCTGTTCCAGACAGTCATTAGGTAAATCGCGGAGCCCATTGAGTCACCAGCATCCCCACCCAAACATGTCTGTAGCTGCACTGCACTCCGCTGCAGGGTCAATGAGTGCAGAGAAAAAGGGGAATGAATACAGAGCGGGAGGGAGGCACAGAAATGCAGCAGAGGGAAAGACAGACGGAGAGAGAAAGGGAGAAAAATGCAGCACAGAATAGAAAAAACAGGCGACAGAATGAAAGAGGGGGGACAGATGCAGCACATGGGCGGAGAAAACAGGTGCAGCAGTAAGAAAGTGTGTTTTTGTCAGACTGTGGCAGGCAGACAAACAGTCTACGCGAATGATCAAACTCAAACCTAGTGGCGCTGCTGTAGTCTCTCCGTGTCGGCCAGTGACAGGCTTTGATTCTGTCTCTGTCAGCGGTTTGTCAGACAGCCATTTTGGGAGTTTAGTATGTTGAATGTGCGAAAAGTAACAAGGAGAATCCGGAGAGACTTCAAACATGCGAAGCAGCTCTTGTTTTGCGTGTTAACAGACAGGGATGTTCCACTTCCTATAGCTCTAGTGGCGTGTGGGTTGTGTTATAGACAGACTGGAGTGAAACTGGCAGCACATGCAAGAAATAATCTTTCATTTTCAATCTTGTTGGATGTTAGCTGCCGTACAGAAGCCTCTGTTCTTTTCCCGTGGTGTGCTGTTGTCTCTTGGCAAAAGTTCACATGCTGACGCAGTCTGTGTGTGTGTGTGTGTAGCACAGAGACTGACTCTGTGAGCTGATATGACCTTCCCTCTCAGAGCAGGGGGATGGGATGGATGCTGTGAGTTGGCGCTATGCCGCTATCTGGTGGGGTTCTTTGATATAGCATAAAGCACACACCCAGAGCCCAAAAAACATTCTAAGTGGAAAATTGGCAGGTAACTTTGTTAGAGGCTTAAGTTGATTTGTAAGAACTATAGTCTGACATGAGTGATTGCTGACTTGTGGTTTTTAACCATTTTAATCTTAAAATCAGTCACTGTAAATGTTTTGCTATTGGAACTCACGTATGTGTAATACTCTGAGCTAAATATGATTTAGTGAATTAGAATTTTCTGTAATTATATTTAATACAAAAAAGACGATAATTGGCCTGCTCTCAATTCATCCATCTTTGACAGGTGTGGCAAAAGTTAATTTTGGGAAGGAATTAATTAAAGAGTGGCTGTTCTGAGCAGAACTTTTTTGGACTCTCCTTACTGATTTAATTTTCTTTTTATGCTGGATGGGATGCCAGCAGTATTTGCCCAACCAAGTACTGCTGGCATCCTTTTTTTAAATCCTGGAATCTTGGCAAAAATTGGCAAAAAGATGCATCATGCCACAGAACAAGAAACTAACTTTCAGTGCAGTATTTGATGATGGCAAAAAATTAAAAAGAGAAGAATTGTGATTAAAAAAACATTTTGTGTGTTTTAAAAATAATATAAAATAAAAATAAATATTTTATGGTGAAATGTATGTATGTGAAATGTAATATTAAAATATTAAATGTTAATATTAAATAGTAAATCATTTTAATATCAAATGTTGCCTTGGCAACTAACTGAAATTAAAAAAGTTTTAGTTAAAACAGAAAATGACAAAATAAATTAAATAGAAATATTAAAAAAATAAAATGACAAAAGCACATAGCAAAATTATTTTAAAAAATACAAATGAAATTGTAAACTGAAAATATAAAAACAAAAACTAATAAAAAGTATTAATAAATACTGTAATAGTATATAAATAATACTAAAATAGCGCTGATTGCCTTTAGTGCATCTCTCTCTTTTTGCAGCCAGATGGTGTAGTTGCTTCATCTACCAGCAGAGGCTAACCGGACCATGCTAACCAGCCAAACCTTTATACCTTGTCCAGAAAGCAAACGATCACATGATCACTATGTATTTCATCTATGCTCAACTATGCAAACTCATTTTTGCAATTTCTCTCTGTCTCTGTGTGTAGTTTCACGCTCTCTCGCAGATTCAGGCACAGGCTCAGGCTCCCTGCAGTCCGTCTCTGAGCCGGCAGCAGCAATACCAGCACCAGCAGCAGGTCCAGCTCCAGTTCCAGCAGCTGGCTCAGCTCGCCGCACAGGCCCAGGCTCCCCTCAGCACGGGCACACCTGGCACCTCCACAGCCTCGGCCCATCGGGACGGCAAGCTCCTGGAGGTGATCGAGAGAAAGCGCTGCCTATGTAAGGAGATTAAGGCTCATCGCCGGCCGGATAAGAGCTTGTGTAAGCAGGACAGTATGCCTATTTTACCCAGCTGGAGGAAAACGCCGGAGCCCCGCAAGACTGGAACGCCACCCTGCCAGAGGCCACAGGCTGTGGTGTGGGACACGGCCATCTGACCCAGGCAGAGAGAGCAAACAGAGGGTAGGGAGTAAGAAAGACATGACTGAGAGAGACATATGGAGTACAAATCTTTTCTTCTTTTCTCTCTTTTGCGTGTGAAAAGACAAAATGGGAATTTTAAGTGAAATGAGAGAAGTGGCCTTTGAGTGAAGAGATTCAAATAGGACTGAAAAGACAAAGCGAGAGCATTTTCTGCTAAGAGAATAGCATGATTAAGAATAAATCTCTCTGTAGAAGCAGGAGAAAATGTGTTCCACATGGTGTTTATGTGCCATATAGTTCCAGCAGACGAAACACGCACGCACACACACACACACACACTGGAGAGACGCCTGAGTCTGAACTCTCTCTGACCTGCTGCAAATACAACCTGTGCTGCTGAGTTTACAACCTTTTTGAAACACACTGGAAACCTTTGGAGCACTGTAACATTCGTTCTCTGAATATAAACCATTAATGAGGAGAATAGACATGCTTTTTCCTCCAAGGAATGAAGAAATGATCAAAACTTGATGTGTAAAGAATGAAGAGACGCTGACAGATCATAGTGGAGCTTTTCTTCATATCATAAACTGTCTGTGACTTTGGGCTTGTGTGTTTTTACTGACCAGATTTACTCAGTTATGCTGCTGTTTCCTGGGCACCCACTAGACTGATGTTTTTTACATTCCAGAAGAGTGTCAAAATGTGTGTGTGTGTGTGTGTGTGTGCGTGTGTGCGTGGTGTCATGGTGAATGTTGTAAGATGTATCTTTGCATTGGAGATCTGAGGTTGGAAGTAGAACAGTGATGAGAGGAAATCCAGACAAATAGACAACAAAGTGGTGAGGAGTACAGGGGAACGAGTCAATAAAACACAAAATTTGACATGTATACACAAATAATAAGTCTTACACATTCAGACACAGGAAACGGTGATGAAGAGCTGTGTGGTACTGTCGTAGTTTGTAGAGGAGATTCATTTGAAGTCTAATTACTGCCTATTGATTGAGTGCCAATCTGGTGAGTGTTATGACACGTGTGTTTGCGTTTTTGGGGAGTAGAAGAAAAGCTGTTCAGCAGAAGTTACGTGACTTTCGTAGCAATATTTGTTAAAGCAGGAGACTGATCATTAGCCCAGTCCAATTCAAAATCATGATGGTGAAAAAATACAGATCCACACTGCATTATTCACTTGATGAAAATAGTACGATCACAGGATGAGCTTCATTACAAAATAGGAAATAGACTGAGGACCAATGCACAGGCTGCATTAACACGAGGTGCCATTGTGTTCACCTGAAAACTGTCGGACCACCATATTTACTCATCTGTTTACATTTAATCTGTATCTGAGCATATCCGGAGCTAACGTCTAACTGTATTTTTCAGTCTTTTTGGCACCATAGTCTCATGAGTCAATCAATTGGGGTTGCAGTGCCGTTTAATAAGATATAATGACATATATAAAAGCTCTTATCATACTACAGTCAGATTGAGCAGTCCAGTTACCCTGTCCGTTAAAGAAAAATCAGTTTTGGAGCAAACTTCACCTCTTCACATTGTCCAATGCTCATGCGCACATGCATATACAGAAACGCACACACTCGCAGCGCCCTGCTGAGGAAAATGAACACGCAGCGGCGCTCCTCAGACCGATGCTGGAACTTTTTTCCGCACAAAAGAAAGCGAACCACATGACATCGAGATTAAACGAGAAGAAAAAAACACTTGTTAAAATCTGTAAAATAAACATGTACAACTGTATTGATTATGTAGCAATTATTTCCACTTTCATACTTGTAATCAATAAATATATTGTAGCATATAATGTATAAAAGTACAAGGTGTTTAATTGTTTTATAAAGAAATTTAGTAGTTTTATCTGTGGCTACCTGTCTACACTGTACTGAATGGACCGCTGAAAGGCGAGCCCTCTCTACTAAAGGCACAGTCTCAGACACACACACACACACACACTCCAGCCAACCAATGGTTTTTTCCGGCTAGTGTCATGCAAGTCCCTTTAAGCAACTTAAGTCTGATCACACTCATACCCTCACCAACACACTCCGCCCGGCTCGCTGGAACATCAGTTGGATATTTTTGAAGTACTTCTGCTGCTATATTGAATTTCTACTATTGCTTACATGTCCCTCACTGCTGTTTTTATTTATTTTCTTCATTCTTTTGAGTGCTCTTTGAGATTTTTTTTTGAGATCATGCGATGGAGTTTTAAGGAGTGGAATCTTTTGTAACTGTTGGCAATTGAATGTTTCTCAGTTGTTGTTGTGGTTGTATTTAAAGTTGTTGTTGTTTTTCCGAATAGTTAGCACCACCAACCTGTACAGTTCTCACCCTGGCAACACTACTGTAAATGTGATGGCAACATTGTAGTGATGTTGCCAAGGGTTTGACATGTCATCACCACGACACCAGGGTTTCACTACACCACCCGGGTGGCCATTTGAAATACAGTCTTTATCAAACAGTACGGAGGACCACAGTAGAGGAGGGCTGGTGCAATGCATGCTGGGAGTTCTTGATGGATTCCCTTAATCATTCAGTTCAAGGTTGGGCTGTGTCCCAGTCTATATAAATTGTGCCCAGTTTGTACTTCAGATATACTAAATAATCATCTAGTGGCAATTTATTAAGATGAAAAGGGTAACTTAAGTATTATTGGGTAAACTAGTTTACAGAAACTGTTGGCTTTGCGTGTCTACATAAACGGTGGCCATATTATGAGTGCCATAATATATTGGTATGGTAAGATACGGTGTACCTTGGAAATCACTGTAGTGCTATATTTGCATTGATATCGTCATGAAATAAATTTTATATGATGAACCTAATATACATATGCGAATAACAGTGTGTGTGTGTGGGGGGGGGGATATCAGTGGAATATCTGCTTACACATTCTAACGTGGTAATGTTTTATTCATTCCTTTTCTCTTCAAGGAATACTTCACCAAAAAATGAAAAATTGCTGGAAATGTACTCAGCCTCAGGCCATCCAAAATGTAGATGAGTTTGTTGCTTCATTGGAACAGATTTAGAAAATTTAAAGGGGACCTATTATGCAAAAATCACTTTTATAAGGTGTTTGAGCACAGTTGTGTGGCCGCAGTGTGTGAAAACCAGCCTATAATGTTAAAAATCCACCAACTCATTTTTGTATAAAATCAATAAATCATAAACAGTCTCTCCAAACGAGCTGTTTCAGATTCTCCCTCTGTGCACGTCACCGAGGGGAAAAAGTCCCGCCCATCTGTGACGCTCTTTCCCCTATTAGCATACACACAGCCCTGAGTGAGAAGCTGCGGTCCGCCATTACTGGAGATATATACAATGTCAGCACCAAAGAGGCTTTACAAGTGTTGTGTTTTGGGATGCACTAATGAACATAGGAGTCGCCATAATCTCACCTCATCTGAGCCGAGGACACTGTGGTTAAATTTCATTTTCGAAGGAAATATCCCAGAAAAAATCGGTAACATCCCCTAAATGTTTAAGAATCAATACCAGCGCTTCGTGCGCAAACGTCAGCTCCAGGCAAAGTAAGCATCACGTGTTTGATTTCCAAATTGCCTTTCTGAAAGAGCTGCTTGGCACTCTATAAGGCTAATTGCTAAAGCTATCATTGTCTCTGTGTGTTTTCACTGATGCTGCCTTCAAGTGCTATCAAAATGATTGTGAATATGAGTGTATTGAATTCTAAAACTTGCATATAGAAAGCAATGTGATCGATCGCCTGAAGTTATCGAGCTCATAATCAGAAATTAGGACTTATAAAGTTTGTGATAGCATGAGACCAGCTATGTTGTTATTCTTATCCCACTGTGCTCCCCGTCTGTGTAATTCATAAACGTGAATTTATTATGCACAGTATAATCAGATGACTGACTTTGAAACCGAGTAGTTTTCTATAAAGATAACAGGCTTGTATTAATAGTGGAATGTTTATTTGCAAAGGCTAGCACTGCTAATGCGGAGCTTGAGCTCTTGAAGCTCCGCCTTCTTCTCCGGGAGCACCAGCTCACTCGCATTTAAAGCAACATACTCAAAACAGTGCGTTTTGGCTCATAGCCTAAAAGTGGCAATTTTATCAAGCTATAAAAATTTATCTGTGGGGTATATTGAGCTAAAACTTCACATATACACTCTGGGGACATCAAAGACTTATTTTACATCTTGTAAAAAGGGGCATAATAGGTCCCCTTTAAATCCCTTGCTCACCTCTGCAGTGAATGGGTGCTGTCAGAATGGGAGTCCAAATAGCTGATAAAAGCATTATAACAACTCACAAGTGATCCATGTGACTCCAGTCCATCAGTCCATCAGTGTGTTGCAATGTGAAAACCTGTGTTTGTACAGAAACAAATCCATCAAGATATTTTTTTAACTTAAGAGGTCCTTACAGAAAAATCTCATGAACTTCACATGTGCAAATCACATGTGAAACTCATGAAACGCATATGAAGTGTGGTTTTGGATCACATGGGTTTCACATAGATTTCATACATTTATACCATGAAAATGTTCCGGAACCACAAGTTTCATGTGCGTTTCATATGTTTCACATATTTTACATGTGATTTTAACACGTGATTTCCACATGTGTTTTTCTGTATATTGCTTTCTCCAGTAAAAAATTCATAAGAGGACAGCAGGGGATGACCTTTTTAAGGAGGAAGCGTTATTATGGATTATGGACTTGTCTTTTGCCCAAAAGTGATAGTTTAAAGTTAAAATGCCATACGGATGGATTTGTTTCTCACAAACATGCAGCTTTTCACATTACAAGACATCATTGTCAGCTGTTGGATTCTCATTCTGACGGCACCCATTCAGTGCCGAGGATCCATTGGTGATATAAATTTCTCCAAATCTGTTCCAATTAGGACATAAACTCATCTACATCTTGGATTGGATTTTCAGCAAATGTTCATTTTTCTGTGTACTTTTCCTTTCACCCTGACCTTCCAGACTTGTTGTTTCAGTATCCAGTTTCACTGTAGGTAGATGTTTCTTACTCATGTGTCAGCATCATGAATACAGGAAGCTGTAACAACAGTCTGTTGCTGAATTATGTTGACTGATTTGTTCTTCACTGATGTCCTGTATCACAGATGAAGCTCTTTTACAAGTTCTCTCTTTCTACAGGTCTTCTATAGAGGATATTGTTGGCTCTAACCTGTCAGCAATCTTGAACATCATTACAGACGTTATCTGACTGTTGTGATGTGACAAATTGATCAAGTACTGTCATTGAAACATCTGCAGATTGAGTGCTGAGGGGAATTTTAAGAGGTACACTGGTTCTTTAACAGCTGGAGTTATGCTTAAGGGTTTGCTGTCCAGAGCATCAGAAATATATTATATGGTTATTTAGATTAAAAAAAAACATTGCTTGTAGTTTCATTCGCCTTAATTAGCTTAATTTTGCATTGTAAAATCTGTAAAACTTTTGTAAAATCTGTCAAATTTAAACAAAATTAAATATTTTCTTAATGTTTTTAAAATTAAATATTTAATTTCGTATTATTTAGTTATATACTGAACATAATTAAATCTATTTAATGCAAATGCCTTGACTGAACTTAAAATGTCAAGTTGCCGTTAATCTGCAGTCGTTTAAAAAAATGACCCAATCTATATTAAGTGATTCTTGACAACATAAGACAAGTTATCGAACTTAATAAAATCAATAGCATTGCCAGTAAAACTGCTAAGTAGCCAAACAATCTAGCCACATTAACTAATTACAACCAAATACCAATTAATCAAATTATTTTTTAATGTAGAGCTGTCTGAACTAAAGGAATGCATTAATTCTACTCACCCGTAATGCTTGTTGAAGATCAGCCTATGTTGTAACAGAAAAACAGCATCAAGATACATTACTTGTTTGGTTTACATTAGCTGTAATACAACAATCAAGCAGATTTTATTTTCAGTATCATTTACTTGATCCAAGATTATGTTTTTACAGTGCATCTTACAATCTGAGGCCATTGGGAGTCTTTGCATGGAACAGCACAGAACGGAAACGCCATGCACATCCTGAGAGGTGTTTTCCCTGTCTTCACCTGAGACTTCCCAGAGACTTCTCCTTGGCAACGGCCTCATGAGATACTGACAGATGCCCCCACAAGTCTCTGCCATCACAGGCTTTGAGATGTGCCACTTTGCTGAGGGGGACGGGGCCAAGTGCGCAGCACAGCGCTGCTATTGGCTAAGAAGTGGCTTGAGTTTTGCTAAAGGAGGGGCTTTGTTTTTTCGGGGGTGGGGGTGATCGGGGCTGAGCAGGCAGAGATGGTTTTACTGCAGTATCGGCACATTAGTGCTGCACTGCTCTCTCTCTCTCTTTCGCTCTCTCGCTCGCTCGCTCTCTCTCGCTCTGTCTCTCTGCGGAATGCGCACTGCACTTGTGGGTGGGCAGAACGCCGGGCGTTACAGAGAAAGCGAGGTCTGCTCTCACTCAGTCCTCGCTTGAGTGCTCAGGTTTCGGCAGAGTGCCTTGAGAATCGCTTTTACCCAGTTTTTCATTTAAAAACGCTTTCTATTGAGACCTTAAAGATCGTTTTAACCCTTTCTCCACACTATTCAAGGGTTGAATAGCTTTTTATTACTCTCAAAGAGAGTGTTAGCCCCGAGGCGTTGACTCTGTGAGTGCACATTTATTTCGTCCTGGAAAATGGCAAAGGATGATAAGAAGAACGCGTGGAAGGAGTTCTTCTGGAACCCGAGAACGCGCGAGTTCTGCGGGAGGACCGCGAGCAGTTGGGGTAAGTGTTGCACAGCATCGACAGGATTTCACCGCATGCACATATGCTAACTAGCGTGCCATTATTTTGCAGTTTCAATAAGTACTGCGCTGCAGTAGTTAGCACAACGACAGCGAGTCTCCCTCTGTAAGTGCAGAAGTTGATTGGAGAGACGGGTCGCTGTCCGAGGTGCTGAAACTCCAGCTAGTGCGTCACATGCGTTTCCTTTTCTCCGCCGCGTGTTTACGCACCTGTAAAACTTAATGCATAATGTGATTATCTTAGTCGAATTACGAAATCTGATGTCTATTGATAGATCCAGATAACTGATTATTGTGTTTTGTTGGACTTTGCGGGTAAAAATGTTGAATGCGCGGCATCAGCCAATGAACAGCGTGGAGAAATGTGTTGCGTCGAGTCACTGCAAAACTACACAATGCGCTTCAAGTAGAATGTCTGAATAGAGACTAGCACACATCAGTATTCCCTGCACCAATTTCTGTAAAGAACAGCCGTAATTTTAACTGCAAAGAATGCTGAAGAGCTGCAGTAAAAATGTTAAATACTATAGCCTATAAAACAATTTAATCGACGAAACATGTATTTTTCTGTGAAATTTTATTTAAATGTTTTAAATACACCGTATCATTTATTGTATATTTAACAAGGGAAATTCATGTATTGTAAAGTATAGTGTAAGTTATGTTTTTGTTCAAAATATGGATCTCTAAAATTTCCTTGAAGGGCTTTCTGTTGTATTCTGTCTTATTTAATAATGTTTATTGCATTATTTTAGTGTCATGTGTTACCCTGAGCTACCCTGACAGCTGCTAGAGAGGCCAATTTTGATCAGCTATAAGCCCCAGTGTGCCATCTGTATCATTATCTGTACATTTAATCACAGCAAACTCATCTAAATAGTTCACATAAGCCCATATATTAACATATAATTAAATAACAACTAGAAGCTGTAAAAAATACAATCACCAAAATGCCAACACTTTTGTAACATCATCAGCTAGCTTTTTTTACAGTCCACTGTCAGATTTTACATTCTGCCATTTGGTTTAAATCTGTTTGAATTTTCCAAGTAATCTACTAAGTAATCTGGCTTTTATAATTGTGTAAGATCTTTCTAACAGTAAAAGTGAGCCACTAAACACCTTTAACCCTGTGCATATTGTTACAAATTGTCTTTTCCAGTGACATTGAGATTTAATCTAGCCGAGGGCCATTTTGAGTGTGTGCGTGGGGGTTTGTGAATTAGTGTAAGATGTAATCCTTTACTAATAGGCTCATTGGTTGCCTTGGTGAGGCTATCATGTGGAGACATAGCCTATTCAACAGCCATAGATTAATTCTGAAACTGAATGTGTCTTTTAATCAGGGTGTGATGGCATTAAAACTACAGCACTCCAAAATTGCCCCTCGGGCATCTGTAACTCAGCTGTCAATGCTATGGAATAGTTAGAGTGTGTGTGTGTGTGTGTGTGTGAGAGAGAGAGAGAGAGAGAGAGAGAGAGAGAGAGAGAGAGAGAGAGAGAAATGCTAGATCACTGCCCTCAAGACTTCCATGTATGCCAGTACTTTTTGCTCTAGGGAGCTCATCGAGAGAGAGACAGAGAGAGAGAGAGAGTGTGTGTGTTTGTGTGTGTGATGCTCTGAGGACTAGCTGCCTAGTTAAGCCAGCGTGCTCTCTAAGACTCCCTAATTAGTCTATTTTTGTCTGTGCCCAAACCAGAGTGAACCTGGGTATGCTTAGATTCTTTAACAAAGTACATCCTCATTACTGGAGCTTAATAGTGACCTATGGAGGACGGTGGAAGCTACAGCTACATTCATACAGCTGTGTCTCTTATTGAAACATATCCAGGGTTGCTTTCAGGACCCTAGGGCACAGAGGGATCAATAGTATCAGGTAAAAGCATTTAAAGCTTATTTTACTACAGCCCTCTGGAGTCATATACAGCCTGTGTCTCGTCTTGTTGTTAAACATCACTCTTGCACAGGCCGTAATTGAATCTCTAAACCACTCCTGAGACTTCTAGCTCATACTGCAGTATTTGAGAGCAGAAGATCTTAAAACTCTGTTCAAAGCAGTATAAGGCTTCCTGGAAACAAACTACCTAGAAAAGTTCTGGAGATATTCTTGTTCAAAAGATTCCAAAACTTTTTTTTTTATATCAGCTAAAGCCCTTTGATATAAAATATTCGCACAAAGAACTCCCTGAGATTTTAAGTTAATTTTTTAAAGAATTTAATAACATACTTGCATGTTCACAGCTCTCTGATATGTAAGTAAACAAATAAAATAGTTCATCTTTTTTAGTAAATATAATAAATTATTTACCATTTAGTAAAACTTCTATGATATTTATCAGCTCCCAAACACCCTGCAGTTCTCAAATCTGAAAAAAAAAAAAATCTGGTTCTAGCTGGACGATAGACTGCTCTGAAAGATCCTCTTTTTGAATTTAATCTTCTTGTTCAAATTTATATTGTCCCATTATATTAATGTATATTGTCCCGTTTACAAGCTACACACCTCATAAATAAATATGCGGACATGAAATGTTGGTTTGAATTGAAATGATGTAATTTTTCCTATTATTGCTAATTTTCCACTATGAAAAATAGTCAATTACAAGGTACAAAACAATTGGCACAATAATGCTAACACAGCAACAATATTATAGTGATATTAATATGAAAGTCTTCTGAAAGCAGTGCCAGTTTCAGTTAAGTTTTGGTCTGATAAGAAATATTCAGTTGTTACCCTGAGAACCTTTTTCATTTTTATTTATTAATCTTTACCTGTTTAACTCTTATGTTTGTTAGACTGACATATTTAGGTTGGTTCAGTGTTGATTAATAATTTTGACTTGAATAAAATCAATTCATTTAGCTATTATTTGTAGCTATTAATAGTAATAATTTAGATTGATCAGTCTATAATTATTATCTATATATTTATGTGCACCCAGTACACCCAGTTATTCCTGCCAAATAACAGGAAATTGATATTCAGAGATTGCTCCCTTTGTCTGCATCACAGGTGTGAGTTCCTCTGAAGTGTTTGATAGTATGGTGGCCTGATGGATTTAGGGACTGATGAATCTGAAAGGATGTGGGCAGATCTAAAGAGACTGTATTGTGGGGTTCATGTCTGTATTAATGAACGTGAACATGCAAATAGCAGATCACAGCAGCACACTCTGCTCCTCTCTTTCAGGTTGCGTTCAAATTAGAGGGTTGAAAGAGGGAGGGTGACTTTCATCATGATGAGAGACAGATAAAGAAACAGAAGAGCACAGATAGAGTATCAGTCTCACCGTGTGCAGTATTCGCCACACACAAACACACAGATCCAGCACAGCTGATGAGGATGTACCACGTTTTGACCTCATAACCAAGTTGAGCAAGTAGTGTTTGATAATGCAGGTACTTGGTATCCTGAGAGAGACGGCGGTTATTTTGAGGATGTCCTGCTGCGAGATTAAGTAGTGCTTAATGATGTGAACATTTGGGCTTTGCTAGTGTCCCTTGCATGAGGCAACATTCTTACCTTATCTTTGCTCACTTTCTCTCTTGCACATGCATTGCATCCTTTTTCACTCTCTCCAGGCATATTAGCACACACTCCCGTGTAATTCTATCCTGTAGCGTAACCTCACAACTGCACTGCTGTTATTGATCAGTGAAAGCCTGTCTGTGCGGGGAGCTCCAGGATGCAGCGGGGGACAGAGATCTGGTATCCCTCCTCCCTTCAACCTGGAGCAACCTGATCGACTGTCCCCAGGGGCCTCGCTGCGTGAAGCTCAGGTGTCCTGTATTTTAATGAGCTCTCCTCAGGCATACACACTCCTGCTGTGCACCGCAACTTACAGTCCGCACATACAAACAGCTCTCAGCATTCTCTGTGAAATAGCAACCCTAAATTATTTATTGTGTTGGTGAAGATGTTTGGAAGTACATTCTTATTATAGGGGCAAATGGATGAGTTACTGAATCTTTCCTTTTTGCCTGAGAGTATTGGGGTAATTAACATGAATTTTTAAAGAGTACAAGTCCAGCAATGTCCTGCATGCTATACAATTTAAAGCACTATTTTTCTAAAGTATAATATAAATTCTATATGTACAGTTTTTTTTAAGAAATGAATATTAAGCAAGGATGCGTTAAACTGATCAAAGGTGACAATAAGACATCTGTAACAAAAATGGTCTATTTTAAATAAATGCTGTTTTTTAACTTTATTCATCAAAGAGTCATGGTTATCATAGTTTACACAAAAATCTTCAGTAGCACAACTGTTTTCAACATTGTTAAAAATTAGAAATGTTTCTTGAGATTCAAATCAGCATATTCATTTAGAATGTAACTTATTTCTGTGATGGCAAAGCTTAATTTTCAGCAGCCATTATTCCAATCTTCAATGTCACATGATCTTTCAGATATCAAAAAAGTTTAAATCGAAAGTAGCCACTTTAAATTTTAATAATATTGTACAATATTACTGTTTTTACTGTATTTTGATCAAATTAATGCACTCTTGGTGAGCAATAGACTTATTAAAAAAATGAGTGGTAGTGTATATAATCTTTCATCTTGTAACAATTTTATAAATTATTTTATTTAATATGCATACTGTTTAAGTGTATTGCGAAAAGCTAAAATGTTTAAAATAGCAAAAACCAGTTACTGACATTATATACCTCATGAATAAATAACCACTGACATAATTCTTTCATTTTTCTACATATGATAAATATCAACTCATTAGTCTATATAGAGATCTATTTAGTGCAGTTGTGTAGAAATAATAATCTCGAGTATAATTATTATTTTATTTGGCTAGTTGGGGTTGTTTGCATGAATGTATGTACAGACATACTGTGGGCTACTCTGGTGTTTCTAAACCATATATTCCCTGAAAATCCCCCTTTGACTTAATCTGCCCTCTTCTTCTCCTTCTGTCACCTCCCTCCCCTTTTTTTTTTTTTTTTTACCCCTCTTAACCCACATCTGCCCTGCAGTAATTCAATTTTGTCAAAGACTAGACATTTACCAGACAGGATTACCAGACTTCCTGTAAAAGGGACATTAGTGTGTAAAAGTATGAATGTGTGTAAGACAGAGCTGCAGTGAATGTGTATGTATAAATGTATGAATGAGGAGAGAAGATCTGGGTGCTCTGGAGAGAATTTAAGAGGATTAGGCCTACTAGTCTTGTATCTTTTCACAGTTACATCAGCAGAAGAGAGCGAGGAGCGAGGGAGAGAGAGAGCAAAAGATAGTCATAAATGGTTATTATGGTTATATGGTCACAGTACTCTGCATGTCCTATTACAAACACTCCCTACAAACAAGTTTTTATTAAAGTACATAAAGTGTAGGAGGAGCTACAATGAAGGAAAACATGTTTTGTTCTATAACACCAGAACTGTATGTTACAGACTCAAGTCACAAATCTATATCTCTAATTTCATTTATTTCAAGAATAAAACCATACTTTTGTGAACAACAACATTTTTATCACTTATCACTTGGTACATTAATGTAAGGGCTTACTCTAAGAACAAATTACAAATTTGGAAGGACTTGGCCACTTGGTGGCACTATCATAGTAAAAAACATAAAAATGGCTGGAACTATTGTACCATTAGTCCAGTCTTATCTGTCATCAGAAATGTTTAACGTCATGCAAAAATATAGGTTTATGGGGCTTAAATGCCGATAATTGCTGCATGCAGCTGTATTTATTCATTTAAATTAATATGCGTTGTTATTATTATTATTATTATTATTATTATAAATATTGAATTCCATTAAAATAAGTATATTTTGATGCTAAGTTTGCTAAGTTCCAGTGGCATATTACAGTTCACATTTATGGAAAAGTTTCCAAAAGCTTGAGTACAGTATATGCATTTGTATAGAGTTTGGATTTGAATGTTTGTGTGTCCTTGTAGGTTTGATCCTGTTGTTTTATCTGGCATTCTACATTTTCCTGGCTGGATTATTTGCTCTCACCATGTATGTAATGCTGCAGACGCTCGATGACCACAGACCAACGTACCAAGATAGACTTTCAACTCCAGGTAATACACACAGACTTGATCCTATATATTAGCTAATTATAACAATTACACCTTAATGTTACCCCTTACAGATAGCTTTTGCCATTTATTAACTGTAATTTATTGATATTGCAGTATTTGGCTCATTATTTGGACTTTTTGATCCTCACAAGCATGCTAAATGCAAAATGAACGTAAACATATACACTCACAGTTTCTGTATCTTCCCATTCTCTTATTTGTTTTGCAGGGATGATGATCAGACCTAAAGGAGAGCAGCTGGAGATCGCTTACACCGTGGAGTACACAGAGACCTGGGAAAGATACGTCCAGGCCCTCAATAACTTCCTCTCGCGTGAGTGCCATGCAAATAACCTTATACGTATTACACACAGAACCTGCCGCAGTCATTTTACTAGTGAAATCCTGCATGCTATGTAGTTCACAGAAGGTCATGTCCTGTTGCTTCTTTTATGCAGCCTACAACGACACAGTCCAGGCCCTGAATAATTATGATTGTAAACCGGATCAGTACTTCATCCAGGAGGACAGTGGCAGCTTGAAAAACTTCCCCAAGCGTTCCTGCAAGTTCAGACGCTCCATATTGGAGGATTGCTCTGGGATCACAGATCGTTATTATGGTTACAATGATGGCAAGCCCTGCGTCATCATCAAGCTCAACCGTGTAAGACGTGAAATAGAAAGCATGTGTGGAGCAAATGTTTGTATCAGAAACATGTCCAGCATTATTTAAAAATGGTCAAATTACAGTTTAACAGTTATTATGCAAAGAATCAAGTATTATTGAGAAACAACTAAATATATAATCGATCAAATATATGCCTGATTTGATTTTAGGTCATTGAATCCCCACAGTTATATCGCCGTGAAGACTTTGACCTGAAACCACTGAATCAGAGACAGCGGCCTGATTGTTTAGAATTAATAATTCATCAGAGTTACTTTAGTTTTCTAATGAGACTCAACTTGATCTGTCTCTTCCCTTTGGTTTTCACCTTTGGTCTTGTTCTTTTTCTCTCTCATTTCAATCTCAAATCCTTCTTTCTCTGCATTTATTCTTCTTTGCAGGTGATTGGGCTGTTGCCTGCTACGGACGGGCAGCCTCCTTATGTCACATGTGGTGCTAAGGTAAGGTCTCAGTCTCTTTTCCTCTGTCTCTCACTCTCTTTATCCTTCAGTCTTTTAAAAAGGGATTGATTTCAGATTAAAGTTATATGAGCCATTCAACAAGGTCACCAGATTAAATTAGCCGGTAATCAGAACTGTGGCTGGTTTCAGAGAAAAACTGCCACAACAGACTATATGCTGCTGATTCACATGCAAATATAAACAAACATGAAATGAGAATAAGTAAATGTATTTCTCATTCGTTTAAATGTCTGAATGTATTCAGCAATCATCCTTCAGTCATGCAAGTTTCAGTCTTAACTGTTTTCATATTTCCGTTTTAGTCATTTTAGTTCTTCAACTTTTAGTTCTGTTAGCTGTCAAGTGAATATTTCTCATTTTTATCTAATATTTATATTTTACTTGAGATTTATTTCAATTAACAAAAAACATTTAATAGTTTTAGTTAACAATAACAACACTGTTGCTTGTTTGTATTCTCTGTAGGTTAGTCACCCCTCTCCAAGCAAACTTTGATCTATATTGCAATAGAGTGGAAGTTTTTCCTACTCTTTCCCCAGGCTTTCTCAATAGTGTGTGCCCCCTCAAACAAGTATGTTTGTGTTTGAGTGGGTTCTGACTGGAAATTGACCGCCATTTGGGCTCATGCAAATACGTTCCTCAATCTATTTCTTTTTTCGTTTTTCGATTTTTTTTAAACGTCACACCTTTTTTTTTTTTTTCCTGTCAACATATTTTGCTCGTTCTCATCATAGACCCATCATTCCTCCTCCTTTGTTTTGTACTGTTGTCATATAATTGTTGTTTTCAGTGTCATTTCAGTGTTTGTTCAATATGTGTTGTTTTACACCATTGCTCACCATCTCTGTTTATTTCCATGTGGTTGGTTGATTTGTTTGTTTGTTTTTTGTGTCTCACCTGTTCTCCCCCTCCATTCTTGTCAGAGATACAAAGTTGGGAAAGATGAGTGGGTAAGAATAATAGACAGAATGAAGAATAATCATTTTGACAGAGGCAGAGAATTCATAATGTGCATTACATCTTTGATGTTCTGCTAGAGCAACAAATTCGAATCCAAAATGACCAGTCTTTATTTTAAATCTTTAATTACATTTGAAAACAACAAAGGGTAAAATGATTATTCATACAGTCAGATCATATGCTAGATAATTCCAGCATAAGATCAGTTCGATGGACGATTGGTTTCTCTGTTTATTTGTTAAATTCAGTAAGTGGTATTAGAATTAAATTAATGCTGTGATGAACTCATAATATCTCCCTCCCTCTGTAGGCAGATGACACAGATAAACTTGGTGAACTGGTGTACTTTCCCCCCAATGGCACATTCAACCTTATGTACTACCCATATTATGGCAAGAAAGCCCAGGTACAACACACACACACTTGGAGAACATACATGTGTAAAATGAAAATTGACCATTTTGACCGTCTGTTTTCTAAATGCATATTATTGATCTTATTGTAAATTTTTCATCTATGCATATATTTTATCATTATTATTTTTTAAAAAAGGATCATTTTTAATTATTAATCTAAGTGTCATAACTCCATTTATCTTCCACTGAAAGAACAGACTTCTGTCTGGTGATGTGTGCTGGATTAGCCCACTTAAAGGGATAGCTCACCCAAAAATGAAAATTCTGTCATTAATTACTCGCCCTCAAATCCATAAGACCTTCGTTCATCTTTTGGAACACAAATTAAGATACTTTTGATGAATTCCGAGAGCTCTCCGACCCTCCCATAGACAGCAAGGATCCTACCAAGATCAAGAAACGTAGTAAGGACATCGGTAAAATAATCCATGTGACATCAGTGGTTCAATCGTAATTTTTCAAAGCTACGAGAATACTTTGTGCGCAAAGAAAACAAAAATAACGACTTTATTCAACAATTCTGATCTGAACGTAAACAACGTAAGCACGTGGTGCAGCTGACACAGAACAGCATGCATTGTTTATGTTCCGGTCAAAGCGCACGCATACGTTGTGATACTCTCCAAAATGGCAGTATTATTTTTGTTTTCTTTGCACACAAAAAGTATTCTTGTGGCTTTGAAAAATTACGGTTGAACCCCTGATGTCACATGGATTATTTTAACAATGTCCTATGCTTCTGGAGCTTGATCATGGTAGGATTCTTGCTGTCTAGGGTCAGAGAGCTCTCGGAATTCATCAAAAATATCTTCATTTGTGTTCCGAAGATGAACGAAGGTCTTACGGGTTTGGAACGACATGAGGGTGAGTAATTAATGACAGAATTTTCATTGTTAGGTGAACTATTCCTTTAACCCACTAAAGATCGCATTCAGATCTGCCTCCATCCAATCAACAAGTGATTTCTGATAATCTGTTTCTTCTGCTGCAGGTGAACTACTCTCAGCCTCTAGTGGCCATTAAGTTCCTCAACATCACCATGAATGAGGACGTCAACGTAGAGTGCAAAATCAACGCTAACAACATTCCTGAGGGCAGTGAACGAGACAAGTTTGCTGGACGCGTTTCCTTCAAACTGAGGATCAACTCCAGAGATTAAACAGGCGAAAGTGTGTTCCTTTTCTTTTACACACAGACACACACACACACACACACACACGTCCTTCCCATCTAAAAGAGTGTAGGATTATACACAGAAGGCACAGCTAGATACATAAACCAGACAAAGCAATCCTCAGCACTGACAGAGCAGAGAGTAATACTTCAGCGTTTCAAAGAAAAAATTTTTTTTTCCATTTGAGACTGTAGTGAGGTTGTAGAGAGTTAGCAATAAAGTTTTTGTGTGCATTTGTGTGTGTACATCAGTGTCTGTGTGTGTGTTTGCATGTGTGAGCTGAGGTATCACATTATTTATTTTCTGAAACACAAAATTTTAATTGCATGTTCAGCTATCAGAGCTATTTATAAAAAATAATACATTCTATTAAAACAATATTAAAAAAGGGATATCATAAAAAAGAGAGAGAAAATTCCTAATAAATATGCTGTTTTCTTCCCTCAGTATCTGTATTAATTTAGCAGAAATAATTTATTATAATTTTAAAGCAGGTATCTAATTAATGTGGCATGATCTCATGTGTGTTTGGACTGCTGGGATTTTTTTATTTTTTATTTTTTGCATGTGTGTATCAGTTCTGAAGAGCGGTATTGAAACCTCTCCTCTGTCCGATTTGTGGCTTTGTATATGAAGAGGATATTTTAAACCAACATGTAGCTAATGCTGTGCATGATGAACGTCCTCTCCAGCACACACAAGAAAACTGATACATTTCTGCATTCCTATTGGTTTTGACACAGCCTGTACTTTCATATGATGAAGTGTGTCACATTTCATTTATCATGAGGCGTGTCTAAGTTTGTTTATATGTAAAAATAGGTCTTTGCAGTATTTTGCTATTTTTTTTTGTATGTGTAATCCAATTTGTCTCACATGGTGAGGGGATATAATGTTTTGTATTGATTTGCATCGGCTCAGAGGATGACAGCAGGCCTGGGTTCAGTTTAAAATCTGAAAAATAGATAGAAAAAGTATGTTTGATATGTGTGTGAGAAAATATGTGTGGATTCCTGCATGTGTGTTTTGATTTGATTTATGTTAGTCTTTGTGCACATTTAACTTTCATTTAAAATATTTTTTGGGATTTTGTTGTAAGTGACTCTAAGCATAACCATAGAGAGAGAGATAGAGAGGCTCAAAGAGCAGGAACAGCAGGCTTATGTTTCTGAGATAAGGAAGACAGAAGTGAATTCATCCCAGTCCTTACCCTGCATGAGTCAATAAAACAAAAGACGTGGTCACCAACCTCATTTCTCATTTTTTTTAAACACCTAAACTTACTCTCTGAGTACATAGACCTCATGCTCCATTCTGAGAAGTGTCTTGTGGAGAGTTCATGTACACTGTGTCATAGAACTAACAAGTGTGTACACTTCCTCTAATGCCCTAATCCTTTAATCTCACTCTCATAAATAGATATGGTGCTTTACACTGACATTTCCTCAAAAGCATCTATCTATCTATCTATCTAGAAATTTTCAGCTCATTTACTGAAAAATATTAAGCTGAGTGACAAAACACTTCTTCACATTTGATCACTTTCACATGTGCGTCTGTGTTGACTTCTGTGTCTGTATATTGCATATTTTATGTTTGTGCATGGTGAGGTTGTTATCTGACTCTGCAGAGAAAGCTTCAAATCAACAGAATTAAATATTCATTTACCTCAGGCCCCATATCACATATCATTAACTTGACCCTGTACACTCGTTCCCTCTGGAGTAAAAAAAAATTTCCCTGGAAAATCAGTTTGTAACACCATGCACAAAAAAAGCAAAAAGAGAAAAATCCATATATATATATATATATATATATATATATATATATATATATATATATATATATATATATATTATGAGTGAAGTTTTTGGTGCATGCAGGCTTTGAGACAATGGTTTTGTAAACAGCGCCCCTAGTGTAACAGTTGTGCTGTGCATCTCCACGCCACCAACTGTTTCTACCGGTGAAGTACACATTTTATAGTGCATTAGCATATGTTTTAAAATACATGAATCTTCTGAAAAGCAATATATTTATATTTTGAGCCCCATTGGTGTATAAAGAAAAGTTACATGCTATATGTGTGTTTTTCTTTAGATTGGCTGATCATGAAGATAAATATTTATTGTAATATTTAAATAAGTTTATAGATGAGAATGGCTATATGGATTTTAAAATCACATGCAATATAGAAAGATCCTATATTTTCAAAGAACCTATATTTCTATTTTTTTGTTGATCATTTATGAATAAAAGCATGTAACAGCTGGGGAATGTATGGCTGATTTTAAGCTTTGCAGTGCTTATTATAAAATACAAGGCGGTCACAAGACTTAATCAGCCCAAGAATGTAATAAATCATCATCACTTTAATAGTCTGGATCTCATTGTAGCTTTTGAAATACCAAAATGTATGCAACATTTATGTTTCATAAAACTAACATTGACAAAACAAGTCATGTCAAAGTGGATGATCTGTTTTAAATAAGTCTCTTGCGAACATTAACCAACAGAACTCAACAGCTTTTGAAAACTAGATGAAAAGTAATTTACCTAATGTATATGAATAAGTGTATACAGTAAATGCTGTGGTTTAGATGTGTTTGAACAGATGGAGTCGGCTGTGTAAACAGGCCCACCACCTCAACAACATCACAGAACAAAAACTGCAGTTCATTTGATATTGCTTAGTGTTCACACAGCACTGGACCTTGTGCAAACTGTGCTCAAATGTTTGATGAACAGTGAGAATCTGACATTATATTGACTAGTTAAGTTAAACACCTTATACTGTATATGTTCATAGGCTTAAACTAATGTATTGAAATAACAAACCTAATAAAATGAACAACAATGCATTGTCTCCTCTTCATCAATATAATCTGCATTATAATTTTCAGAATTATATTGTAGAATCGCAGAAGGTAAAGTACAAGGATACAGTTTTAAACTGTCACTGTCTCTCTCAAACAAACACAAACAAAGAGACACATATATTTACACACACTTTCCGGTTATTACCACTGTCCATATGAGAATATCAATGTCACGTGTAATTTTGCCCTTATGCACACACACATTAGTAACAGCAGCCTGTAAGACTTTACAAAGAGTTGTCTCTTAAATGGATTTGATTTGAAGACCTTGCATTATTTGCATTAGCTTTGGCTCCCTGGAATAATATACATATGTGACGTAATGTGAGGTAATGAGACATAACCATATGATGTTATATGTTAATACAATACACTCCCAGAAAATACCCTGAGCTAAAAGGTACATCTCTGTATCTTATTAACCCCTAAATGGTACATATTAGTGCTTAAATTACATATTACCTAAAGTGTACCTTTTGAAAGGGTACTTCCCCAGTGACAGTTTGGTACTGTTTTGTTGTTGTTTACAAATCAATTGTCATATTCTCTCATTAATTGTATATTGCATATGTTTCTATAGTGTATGTCAGTAGCATTAAAAAAAATAAGTTTAACAAAATTAAATATTTTGAAATTATAACAGTTATTACTAATGTTTTAGACGAGACATTTCAGTACATTTTCAAATTTACTGTTCAAAATGATTTCAAAAAATAATCTAGCAGACTTACAAACAACTCTGTGCTCTTCATATAGAGCCACTTTTAGATACCAAAAAAGAAGTTGGATCTAATTTGTTATGTCGTGATACCAAAATAAATGTAGGTGTGCATGTGAGAGAATATCCCCGGAACAAACATTAGGTATCAGTCATGCCGTAATAAAACTGCTTTTGATAAGCATAAGGATTGTAAAAAAGGTCTTCTGTTGAAACAGGACTTCGGACTAGTCTGTACATTTGCTGAGCATGCATTACTGCATCTTTCATAATCGACTAGTAGGCTACTATTATGGTGCAAACCTGAAAACTGCTAATATCTTCCCAAGAATCAATGCATGGCTTTCTCCAATATCAAGAAAACATGATAAGAGCTGAACACAGAATGTTTACCAGCTCATAATTTTCATCCATTGCCTAGTTACTATAAAAATGTGTGTTATTGGTTTATTGTGTTCTCTTTATGCAAAATGTACTCAAGTATTGGTCAGTGGTCATCCATTAGCACCAACAGTGTACTGTATATATAGTTGTTTTAACCACAAAACTGTAATAGTGTAATTGTGAATTTAATAGTTAAATAGTGAAATGTTTATTTATTTATTTTTCTTGGCAACCTTTTTTCACTAACAGATAAAGAATAAAAATGGCCCATTCCAGTTTTCATGAATTTGTTCACTAATATAAGAAAACTGGTCACTAAATATGAAAAACTGATCTTTCTTTGAGTATATCAGTAAGACCGAATAAATAAGCCTGGATAAGTATTTATCCAGCAGTGTCTTCATCCTTTTCTCTTAAGGGTACAAAGCTCCAGTCTTATAATTTAGTGCTCTATTCTCTAGGTTGGTCCCGCTCATATTTCCCATGACTTTTCTATTTCTTTCTACGCTCAGGGTAGGTCCAGCATGCTGTGTTCCTGTAGAGTGACTTAATTTCTCTCATACACTTCTTCTATTGCTCTCACTACCCTGTTCAGCACCACAGCAGCTTCTGCCTGCGTTTCCACACACATCAACTGGTAGAAATAAGGTCGTTCAGGCATAGCAAGAAAAGCCAGCTCTGCTGCTTTCCTTACCCACCAGGTGTGATGGTGGGCCAGTGTGCGCTGGTAAGTCTCTTTGCAGAGGTCAGAAGGGCTTCGTAGATGCTCTGCTTCAGTTGTGTCCTTCCCAAGTTCCAACAGGAAATTTTGCAGCCAGAGCAGAGCACGATGCAAGCGCAACAGAGTCCTGCAGCCCGAGTTTGTCTGCTTGTGGAAGTCCACCAAACTGTTCTCCAGCTCCCATTTAATCATAGACTGAACAGAAGTGTAACCAAATGAGAGTCTGCTATTCATTTCAGAGTAGTCTGAAGAGCTGTTATGAGATATCATTAAGACTGGGTCGCTTTGCTGGTGTGTTCTTTTTTCTTTCATTTTCTTCTCTGCCTCTTTCTCCGCTTTTTGGGCCAGGTCACGGATGATGGCAGTTTTCGACTCAATTTCTTGTGAAATTAAACCCACCATTGGCCCCAAGGCTTCCAAAAACCTTAAATGCACAGAAAAATGAGATATATTTTTAATGTGTGTGTTTCTATTCTTATATAGATCACAAAGTTGCTGTTTTCATATTTGATTGGTCAATTGACATTCCTATATATATTAGTGCTGTCAAACGATTAATCACGATTAATTGCATCCAAAATAAAAGTTTTTGTTTACATAATATATATGCGTGTACTGTGTATATTTACTGTGTAGCCTATATATAAATACACATGCATGTATATATTTAAGAAAAATATGTTGTTTATATATTAAATATATGTATATAAAATATAAATTATATGAATATTAATTTAAACTTGTAAATACATGTAAATATTTTCAAAATAAATACTGTATGTGTGTGTATTTATATATACATAATAAATAAACAGTACGCGCACACACACACACACACACATATATATATATATATATATATATGCTTAGACTATATATATATATATATATATATATATATATATTGTCTAAGCACTTGGTGCTATATATATATATATATATATATATATATATATATATATAGTCTAAGCACTTGGTGCTATATATATATATATATATATATATATATACAGTCTAAGCACTTGGACTTTTCTCTGTTTTTAATCAGTCTTCTTGTTTGTGTTTGCGTGTTCAAACCAAACAATCAGATTCTGCATTATTGGTCAGGATTTTAAAGCATTTTTCCTTAGTAGCCTATATAATAGGAGAAACAGTACTTGAATAGAGTGTCCGACTTCACAGTATTCATAAAACAGTATGTGAAAAGTATACCTACACAAATCTCTTTCTGAAAGTTACACCGATACGCCAGTAGGTGGCGACAAGCGACTGTCTTTTGAGTGAGTCATTATTGATTCATTCATTTAACCGATTCGTTCGACAACATCGATTCATTCTAGAACAAAAGGCAACTAGGCACTCTTGCTCGACTTAATTATAGAATGTGGCATATTTAGCGTGCTATATGATGAGATGCAATTAATTATGAATGTTAACTTACTTGATAAGCTCATCCCAGCTTGCCAGGTACGGCTTTAGCAGCACATCATTGGTTGAGACTGGAGCTGCCTGCAGGTAAACCAGCAAATTGGCAACTTGAAACCTCTGGCCAGGACACACCCTCAGTGGAGCCACATCGTCATCTGAACTATTTACTCTAATGAAAGACAGAGCCTGAGAAAACGACAAGAGATGGAAAAGTGAGGAAAGGGCAGATTTCAGAGGAGGGTGATGCCATAAAATGAATAGGCAAAGTTTCTGTTAGCAGCTCTGCATAGATTCAAAATGACACTTTAAGCCTGGAGTTATTTTGTGTTCTCTTTTGTAATTCACCACTCTTACCTTGTTTTTTACACTGTAAACCTTTGGACAGGTATTCCAATGGTCCGCCAGATTCCCATCTACAATGAGAGACAGAGGATGAGTAATGGGAGAATAAATCATTTTAAACAGGAAGACAGAAGCAATAGTAGGCTAATATATTTAAACCACAAAAACTCATTATTTCGTTAAAAAACTCATTATTTATTACTCAAGTATTTAAAAAAAAATAATCAAAGCCAGGATCATAAATTGATTAGGTTTCCACATAAACCCATCCAGAAGATCTGTGAACTGTGTTACTACTGTGAGATAAAGTTATCCAGTGTAAATATTTCCCTGAATATTAAACAACTAGTCACCTCCAAAATTAACACAAATCATGTCATTGTTTATTCATTCACGTCGTTTAAAACATGTTTATTTACTTTAATTCATGGAAAACAAAATTTTGAATCATTTTCTCAGAGACCAGATTATTGAGCCAGTGAGATGAACTTGAGAATTACATCATTCCGATTCGTGAATGAATCATACACTAAATCTTTAAAGCATTCGGCATTTGTACATGAATAAGTATCAGACCCATACCCAAACTTCTCTCATGAATATATTTAAGATGTGAATTCAGGTAAAATGTCTGTTCAGCATCTTTATATGTTTATTTCCTTTTCGAGTTATAGTCAATCAGCTGTACTGTAACAGGTACTGATGGACAAATATAACTAAAACTGATATTGATGTGATTGATTGAATTACAAGCTTCACTGAAATAATAAAGCAGTACCTCAAAAAATCTATTAACCTGACCCCACAGCGAAATAAAGCAGCTTTGGTGTGCCAGAAAAACTAACCAAACACTGTATATTACATTCGGTCTGTTAAAGGAAAATTTAGAAAGAACTGGTAAAACTTACGGAGCCACATGGAGCCAAGCAAAAGGAGGATGAAGACAATGGCAACACAAGCCCTGCATTTGACTCCCATAATGATCCACTATCCTCCTCCTTGCTGTGTCTCCTCAGGGGCCCTGCTTCTCTTCTTAGTCTATGCGCTCCCAGTCTCTCTCCTGAGCATCTCTACACCACTGTGCTCAGTACCTTTCTTCTCTTACACAGTGTGTTTGTCAGTTTTTGAATGGGTTTCAATCTTCACTCAACCACAAGTTGGCAAGCAAATTCTTGCCCTCATGTGTTCACACTACTATGCAGACACAGTCTGTATGTAACTTCTTGTTTTATGCTACTCCTCTCTTCCTGTATCCTAAGGTTAATCCACCGGTCAAACATATGTTAAGCTGATTTTTGCATTGTGCTGTTTTTCTTTCTTTCGTCTCCTGTCCTGCTCTGTCTGTATTGTCAGTCTCCAGTGATGTTACACAATCTTAGAGTCCATAGATTAGTCAGGAACAACAAATCACTCCTTATTAGGCAAGCCCTAAGCAACCTGCTGTAACCTTTACTTGGACGCACTCACTTGTACAACACATGTCTCAAATAAATAGTGAAATCCTGGAATCCACAAGGGAAGGTCCAAGTTTTATTTACCCAACATGTGCATCTCTGAGTATAAAAGACTGGTTTCTTTGTTTGAAAGATTCAAATTCCCCATTCAAATGTTGAATTCAAATGCATCATATTCAAATGTTGAATTTAAATATTCTGGTTAGGCAACTAAATAATGTTGGCGTGTTTTCTTCTTTAATTACCTTAGATTAGTTTTGTTTATTTGTATATCATAGTAAAGCTGATGAAAAGAGACCATCATGTTTGTATATTCAAATTGAGTGGACTGAATGACAAGGCCAGTGCTGGACACTGGACAGTCACTGTGACCTGAAATGTCAGTGAGCACCTTAAAAAAGCTGTCATGCCCTACAAACCCACCCCTCTGGTTTGAAAGCTGATGAATTTCAATGCCCCAGTTTGGCAGAGTAAGTATGGCTGAAGGCATTTGCAGTTTGTCTCTGTGTCACTATATTTAGGCCCAACTGCTGATTTATAGACGTCTGTTCAATTACACAAAAGCAATCACAGGCATTCATCAAGGATGACATTATCTGAAGGCTATCATTAACTCATACATATGCATGCCACAGGTTACTGATCAATGTCATTTCCCTCCTCATGATTAAATTATTATTATCTCTAAAGATGGTATATTAAATGCAAAGACACATCAATAAAAAACATTTTTGTTAAAACCACGTAAAAATATATATATATATTTTTTTTTCATAAAAGTGAACTTATCAATCATACATTAAATAACACAGATATTATTTCATCGATTTTCCACAGTGGACTTTGGATTCCCAACACTGTTTGGAAGATTCTGTAATCTAACCTAGACTTTTTTCAGTGTTCAAAGTAACATACAACAAATTCGAGAACCGTACACTGCTGTGGTTCTCAAAACAAAACTAGCCCAATGACTGTTGTCCAAATATAAAAACTCAAAATATGCCATGCGCCCCATATGTAAAATACATATTTCAACTTCAAACATACAGTCATCATAAACAAGTCTGTTTTCATAAAGAAGCTCAAAGGCGCCCTACAAGTTCTTCACAAAACTTAACATCTACCACTGTTTTATCGCTGGTAGAATATAAAATAATTTAATACACAAAGCATTTCAGTCAAACTTTTAACCCGTGAAAATATATTTATAAAACCTTAAATATATTTCTTATAAATAATTATTGTGTTTATTTAAAAAAAAACATAAGTCGTTAAAATGTCTGTTTTCGCAAAATTAATCGTGTTTTTAAAAAAGTACTGTTAAAAAAGTAGAACTACAGCTATACAGTTACAAGCTGTTCTTGTTTGTCTTGTTTTAGCGTGTAGCTTGGAGCTCCCCCTACTGGACATTAAAAAAACTTTTTAATTTATTAGAAGGAATAAATGTGGAGGAGGTTGAGGCCAAACCGTAGTATCCTCCAACATTTGTGCAGGAAGCATTTGTTCGAGACCTGTGTGGACCCAAGAGGATAAGTACATTATGGTAAGATAAATTTAGAAAATCTAAACAAAAAATGTTTTATATGCATTTCTAACATTTTCATTTTTGTCAAAGACAGTGCATGACATTTCCCCGGATGTAGCGGTTCCGGTTACCCACATGGAACACGGTTTAATTACAGGTCATATTAATAGTACACGAAGGAGACAGGAATTCATGCTCCGGTAAGCCTACCGACAAGCTTTGCAATCCAGTGACACTTAAGCCCATGTACCATGTACCACTTAAGCCCAGTGGCTAGCAACTGGCAAAGCAATACATTTATGCTATTTGGCTCATACAGAATGTAAACAAAACAAAAATGCATGAAATAAACAACATGAATGTGTCATGATATAATTTAAGAGACTGACATCAAAGAGACTGACCTCTCTTGCTGTGAATAAGATTACTGAAAAAATCCTGTAGATCACAGAGCCTATTTTATTCAAAATGTTCTCTTTGATGTGCAGCCATGCTTTAAAACCAACCTATAGTGTCAGTTGTCACAGTATGTGCTGGACTTCAGAAATCATTTAAAACCTGACACGCTGGACAGTTATGTTCATGATATCACCACTCAGGCATCTCTCATAACTCACAGTTATGAACTTCTGACCTTCTGGGAACAAAAATAAACTTTGACAATTCATTTGTTTCATTCCCTTTCACACACACGCACACTTTTTCTAACATTTCCCATTGACTTTTATTGGCTTTATGCTGAGCTAATGATATTTTCTATCCATTAACTCTAAAGCCAAACTTTATTGCATTTTATATTTTCATAAAGAGATTACTAGTGTGTTTACTAAGCTGTTTTCCTCATGAGGACTGTTGGCTACCTGTCAATGTAGGGGATTTCAGGTACTATCCTTGTGAGAACTTTTGGCCCCAATGTACACTGTAAGAAAAAAGGGAAAAGATGCTGGTAAATTTCTGCCTGGACATTATCTGTTAAGTTTATGGACATTGTCTTTAACCCTACACAACACAATGCATTATTAAATTCAAAATACCTCTGTGGAAAAAAAAATAATACGGAAAATTCCTTTATGCTAACACATAAAGGAATTTTCACATAGGGCCCTATAAATAGGGCCCTATTTTTACAGGCTTTTCTTACAGTGTAGCAGCCTATAAACACACTCCCTAACCCCTGCATTTACACTGTCAGAAAAAAGGTACGGTTATGTCGCTGGGGTGGTACCCTAAGGTACAAAAGTGAAAAGTTATATGTATTTTTAAAGTAATACGTGCCTTTAAGGTACTAGTATGTACTTTCAAAGTACTAAAATGTACCTTTAAGATAGGCCTACTAATATATATACTAATATATACTAATATACTGTTTATAGGTAAGGTACAAAGATGTACCTTTTCACTGTGGTACCTTAGGGTACCACCCCAGCGACAGAACTGTACCTTTTTTTTCGGACAGTGTACCTTGTTCCAGGGAGATACACAGCAGGGCACAATGTCCAGACAGACACTGGTTATTTATACCCATGTTCATAGGAGACATCAACACTATGGCCCTTCAGCCGGCCCCTCAGTACACCTGTTAACATTGCTTATTTCTTCAGACTGAAACACAATTCCCTGAGGGTGAACATCACTATCAATAACCGTTATGCTTATCGGTATTAAGCCATTATGACACTCGTAGAAATGCACAACTGTCTACATCACCATGGGCTCGCCATGAGTGGAACCAGTCTTGTGACTGGCACCTGAAATTGACGCTCCGTCAGCATGTTTTGCCTCTATTCATAGTATCTGAAGTCACTAACGGTAATACTAGAGAAGTAACCTACATAATCTGCATCATTGTCGCGTATTAGAGGCATAATGATATTGGTGATTAGTGACTGTGACTTTAAGAGCGCGCTGTAACTCGAGCCTCGTGCAGTGACAGCTGTAGCAGTGAGGGGAAGAGAGAGCTCGGTACTGACCACTCGAAAATAACGTGTCTGTCTCTTTGCTACCAATTTTTAAGACGGTCTTTTGGCGACCATGGCCATGGCCGACCGGTTCGGCAGGACGTGTATAGTTGCGTTTGCGCTCGTGGCCACTGTATTACAAGGTACGTGCTCTTGTGTAGGCTACCTCAAAACTGAGTGACTGACTTGGCTCTCCGTCTTTAACACACTTGCTGTCGCACTGGAACCGCAAGCAGTGTTATGCTTAACTGTGTAATATTTTCTAAAAGTCTTTTCTATATTGTGGTCATTTTAATATAGACTAGTCTAGATATGTGAAGCTGTTACAAACATTACCATTTTGTTTAGGGATTAGCCTACTGCAACTTGTATTAGGTTCACAGTGCTGAGTCAGTTAAGTTTTAAATGGCTGATATAGGAATATTTTGTTATGATTTGCAGTCTTGTAACACATTAAAAGTTAAATGGTTTGAAAACTGCCTTATAACTGATACAAATCTGCCTGCTGCTTATATGGGCCTTTTGGACGTTTAATAATAAAATCTCTAAACTCTTAAGTTTTCACATTACACAGATTAATTATGTTTGTCTACTAACAGTGTTTTTGTATGCAAGTTTTAAAACTCATTTCTGTCTTTCATTCTTTCATTTTGCAGTCAGTGCAAATGAGGAGACCCAGTTAATTGCAGATAAGTTTAAAAACTACAATAAAAATATTCGACCAGCAAGACACCCTGATGAAAAAGTCAAGGTTCAGGTCAAGTTAACTCTCACCAACCTCATCTCCTTGGTAACTAATCTACCTGCTAAGAGTGACAAGTAGTGTGAGTTTTAGTAAACACACATATACAGTGCCCTCCAAAAGTATTGGAACAGTAAAGACAAAATTGCTCTGTTAGCTGTGGAATCAAGACATTTGCAAATATGATTAAAAGATGAATATGAGACAAAACTACAGAATGTCACATTTTATTATTGGGTGATTCAACACATAGATGTTTTAC
>JAFVLL020030075.1:81159-119500 GCA_021397915.2 Tor tambroides
TGAGAAATAACCAGAGAGAAACTCGCACACTTATCTTGGGTGAATGCCACGAAACGTTCAAACAACATGACGCATTTAGCAAAAAAACAAAACATAAAGAACATGATTCTTTAAGGTCATTAAAATGTTTTTAGTTGACAGTTTTTTGACAATTAAGAACAATTCTCGTTACTGTTTTTCTGAAAGGGCTGTGATTTAAAGTGTAAAGTACTCATACATTATAGTAGCATTTATTATAAATAAAAAATGTTTTTACAGTAATCAGTACTACTACTATGTATAACACTTACTTAAAAATAGAGTCCTTAAAAGTAAAATGCCTGTACGCAATGTAAAATGATTAGTTCTAAAACTAGGATTAAACAACATCATTTTCTTCTGTTTTTGGAGTCCTGGATATGTCTCCATTTACTCTCTTTTTTTTTCTTTCAGGACTTGAGTGTCAGTGAGGGTCCAAACTATCTGACTGCATGTGCTGAGCCCTCTAAGTTTCCTCAGCGACATTTCTGTGCTGTTTGCGGCTTCCCTTCAAACTACACTTGTGTGTCATGTGGAGCTCGCTACTGCTGTGTCCGATGTTTAGGAACACACCATGAGACCAGGTAACACACTCGCTCATGCATGTTTGGGAAGGCAACACACTTCCTCGAAAGTGATACCAGATAATAGCAACACAAACAATTTTGTTGTCACACACTGACACCACAAGAAAAGGTGACGTTAATCAAACAATTCACCTAAAAATGAAAATTCTGTCCAACCTGTATGACTGTTTTCTGCGGAAAAGAAGGTATTTTTAAGAATGTTTTCCAAGAAGAACAAAGTTATACAGGTTTAGAATGATAAGAGGGTGTGTAAATGACAACAGAATTTTCTTTATGCATTTAAGATCAAGATGAAACCTTTAAAATAGATTAAATACTTACGTGGCACTGGCACATGGTAAACGAATAGAACTAGGGAAGAAGTGTAAATTGTGTTACTTGTCTTTTCAGGTGTCTAAAGTGGACGGTATGATTGGTTCTCTCTACTGACCTCCTGTCAAAAGCAAAACAAGCTTATGTTCCTCAGAAGCATCAGTCATTTGCCTGCACAATAAACATGTTGAGGTATAAATCATTAGAAGCCTTAGGCCTGACTGCTAATTTAATAATCTGTCATCTCTGCACCTCTTTGTTAAACAAATAGGCTTCACTTCATTTGAAATTTCACATAATAGGATGAAACATATAAAGTATTTGCCGAAAAATGAGGAGCTGTTAAAGTATTGTGATAAGAGTTAATTCTGTGGCAAGCTTTGGCTTGTTCTTAAAACATAGAGAGTGGCAGTGGAAAAACTCCTATTAAGTGTTTTGGAGTAAATGACCAGAATTGGCAGAAAGGAAAGACTTGTATCTTATGGTTATACAAAAGTTAAAACGTGTTCTTTAAAAAAGCAAAATGCATATTCAGGGATTTCTTTATCAAAGTTAAAGGAACAAGCAGGAGTTACAGTGATTTTTGTATATAAAGTTTTGTAATTTAACACAAAGTATTGCTTTTGTATGTAAATATGTGTACATTTCTCTTATTGTTCTATAATGTTGTTGTCTGAAACAAATAAATGACTAGAAGTGGTAAAAATGTGCTTGTTTTATGATGTTTCATGTTTTACAAGAAGAGGTATTTTTAAGGCTTTGCACTTAAACATGCCACTGATTAATTTATGGTAAAAGCATCAAAATACATGTCAGAAATATAGATGATTTATACATTAAAATAATTGTGAGCTGGAAATGATATTTTCATACTTTAAAAAAAATACTCTTCATCTTTTCATTATGAGCAATAACATGTTTCAAATTTCCAGTGATTCATCACTGTGATAAAGGTGATAAATCTTTTCTTTTTGGATGACTTTTTGGAAGTTATTTTTGTGTGTATGTGTGTTTGTTTATAGCACATATACAGCTCCGTATGAAGACAGCATCATTCCTGATTTTGACCCCAAACTGCATTCATTTATTTGGTTCACTTTTATGCTTTGAGCATCATTTTGGAGAACAAAAAAAGCTAAAACACTGACATGAAAACCATACAGAAATTAGTATGTTCTCCTCTTCTTGTATCTGTCCCACATCATAATTCTGGCAGCTGTTTCAATAACTTTGTGCTTTCCAACAATTCTATATGAAGCGCAGCTCATGTGTGTCGGCCAGTCCGCAGCTGGTTTTATGTTCGTGGAAAAGTCCAGACAAAGCCTTCATGTATAAACTGTGGTAATGATCCACCTGTTCCTGAGATGGACTGTCAACCTGAGGCACAGTAATGGGACGGCCCACTGAAAGAGACAAAGGTACATTGCATTCATACATACCAAATAGTGCTACTTCAATCTGAATGACAGCTCAGCAGTTCTATACATTTCAGTAGCAGACAGATGAAAAGGATCACTACCAGCAACATCTTTACAAAAACAATTGTTGTTAAGAAAATATGACCTGAAATGCAATGTTTTGAACTGACCCACAGTGGTGACAGGGCGTCTGTATGGCAGAAGCAGCCAGCGCCCCCCAGTGAAAAGACATGGAGCAAAACCCATAATCTGCTTAAAAAGAGCCTGCAGCCGTCGACCAATGCTGCCCTCAGAGAGAACCACCTGTGGGAACAGCTCATTCTCACCAAAGGAGTACACAGGAACCAGGTCAGCCCTGAGTGAACAGCAACAAGACACAGGAGATGTAGTCAAACATGTTAAAACGTGAAAAGTATTTCATAAATTGGCAGTTGCTGCTTATAATATGTGTACATGTTATTCCATGGTAAATCTGAAACTGGGACACAGACAGGATATTATGTACTTTTTTTTTTTTTTAGCATTTTGAGTTAAATTATTTTCATTTATTTTTAATAATAATAAGAAGAATGTGAATATGTATATTCATAGTATACTAATTTGAGTCATCTGGTGTCACCCATGGAAGCTTGCTGAGGCCCCACAGTGGGTCCTGGTTGAGAACCACTGGTTTAAACTAGAGGTTTATTTCAGTCAATCTTCTTGTCGCGTTCTTGTCTCTTTCTCACCCATGTTCAAGGGCCAGTCGTACAAAACCCTTCCTGTGTTTCATGACTAAAGTGTTTACTCCTGGAGATGAGGTAAGTGATTCCTCTGCCCCACCAATGATGATGACCACAGCGTTACCCACACCATTATGGCTCAGAAAGTAATCTAAACTCTCCTTACTAACAGGCAACAGACCTGAGAAAGAGAAATAGATAGGGAAACATTTTCATCCTTTTCAGCATTTTCTTCTCTCTCACCGAGTCTCACTTCAGCTCTTGTTTTACTGACCTGCAAACAAAATATACTCTCTGAAGAGAGGAAGGCGGAAAAGTCCAGCCAGAATTGCAAGCGTGGGGCGTATTCCAGGAAAGGTTTCCGCAAATCCGTTACGGTCTGTGCTGAAACATGAGAAGGCTCCCACACACATGATGCCATGGGGGTGACAACCCATAATATAGTTCTTACTGGGATTCAATTCAGCAGTCTTTACCAGCTGAAGAAATGAATAGAAAGTCAAAGAAGGATAGAGAGAAAAAAATGGTGGGATACACAAAATATTCAAGAGCTGAAGTTGAAGAACAACTGATGTGTTACGTCATTTAACGTTTACCTTCACAGGAAAATAGTCTCTGTAGTGTTTCCACACTTCCCAGCTTCTCACAAATTTTGTTTGTCTGCCACCTAGTGGACAGAAAAAATATTAACATTTTGACACAATATTTTTAATTATATCAGACAGTGAAAGCTGTTTTAAGAATTAAATGGAGTCATCTGATCTTAGGTCAACCTGTGAATTTAGATGTATAGTTCACCCAAAAATGACAAATCCTCTGTCTTTTCAGTGGAACAGAAAAGATATTTGAAAGAATGTTGGTAACCAAAAAAAAAAAAAAAACCCCAGACATTTCTAAGAATGTCTAATCCAAACCTGAAAAGTAAGTCAAACAGGTTTGTAATGACATGAGAGTGAGTAAATGATGACAGCATTTTCGTTTTTAGGTGTAATATCCATTTAACCATCCACACATTTATGTGTGTAACACATTTTGTTACTGTTAAGAATAGAAATGTGTGTTGTAATGATGACCTCTTTCAGGTGTGTGCCAATCATAGATCTGCCAGATGAAGTAGAGTGTGGGAATGAGCCACAGAGAGGTGAACATCAAACAGATCATCAACAGCAGACAGGCCGTTCCTGCAAACACACACATACAGAATTAGTTATAATGTTACAGTGTCAATCTGACACAATGGGAAGCATCATGGAATTTATTTTTAGCACCCAAAAGTAACTTTTTTTCCCCTTTGTGTGTGCAACAGGTCTCACCTAAAAACAGAAATGAAAACACCCATTGTAAAACACTTATATCCTCGATTAACTCCTTCCACTGAGACTTGTCCTCCTTCCCCTTTAACTCTGAAACTGAGAAAGAGAGGATAAAACAGAGAAGATGAAACAGATTAAGGTTGGTCACACATTCTTCTCAGTGTTTGTAACTGCTGATCACACGTCACCCCAGATGAACTGTGTTATTGAGCAGGCTGTCTAATTCGTTAAATTTACCAAAGCAAGTGTTAAAAAAAGATTTTGCCAAATGTCACATTTTAATATAATTGGAGATAGAAAAATATTTGCAACCAGACGCAAGCATTTGAACCAATGACCTGAACCTGTGCAGGCAGTGGAGACATCAGTTGTCAGATTCACTCACTGTAAATCTGTCTCATACAAGGTGAAATATCTTCATTGGGCAATCTGGACGTCACAGTTCAGCAGGCAGAAAGATCACAAATTAACCAGGGCACAGGACAAAAATGCCCCATAGATCACAAAAATGGCCTGTAGTGAATATCTGTTTATTATCTGTTAACTAACATTAAATATATTTCATTATATTCTATTACAGTCCTTTTGTAGTTATGAGTTTAGTGTCTATGCAGATGCTAGCAACCTAGCTGTCCGATATCTGTAATTACTGTAAAGTGAGTGATTTTGATTGTGTAGCTAATTTTCTTAAATGAACACTGAACTTCTATACTGGACTTAAAACCATGATTACATGGACTACATAGTGAGTTGTATAAGCTAATGAACCATCTAGTAAAATCAGCTTTTTTTAATTTACAGCTGTTTGATTTGATTACAGCCATAATTGTTCAGATTTTCATCTGTAATGTTGTCTTTTGTATAATTTGAGGGAAAAAAGCCCCCGAAAATCTTTTACAAGGGGCAAATATTGCCACTTAATCATTTATTTCTGACAGCAGAAGGTGTAAGGACAGCTTGAACTTCAGCAGTGAGTCTGGACCTACTTGTGACCTGTTGCACCTGGGATGTGTACACAAACTTGTTGGAGCAGTAGACGCCATCATTTAGTTTGCTGACAACTGAGGTAAAGCTCCTAAACATTTGAAAAGGTTTGTTTTATTTGCAAAAACAGTGTGTTTGTATATCAATGTGGCACCACAATCAAATCACCTTAGATTCAAGATGCAGACTTTGCGTGTACATAAACAGCATTAGTACAGGACAGGAATGCTATTTCAGAAATTGGTTAACAGTAAGTTATCTTATTATACACAGTGGGAAAAAATATATTAGATTTAAAGAATTTAATTTTACTGTAAATTATTATAAATGTATATTATGTTGATGATTATAATTATATAATTACTGTGAAAATCAGCAATCGGTGTGTGACTCATTACATTCACACTGACACTTTGATTGTCTTATCAGCTATATACAGTGTGATGTTTCATATGACATTTTAGGTTTTGTTAATGTTTGTAACATTAAGTTTGTGTAGCGTTACTGTTAATGTAATGTTTGTCTATACAGTTTAATAGCTATTGCTCATAAAAAGGCCACATTTGAATTAACTTTAATTCAGCATGCAGCATTCTATTTTACAATCTGTGTCTTTATGGTGCTTATCAGCATCACAAACTAGATTGTAGAGCTTCAAATAGATAGCCAAATTAACATTATTTCGTGATTGATGCATAGAGTCATCCCAAAATGCCTCTCATTCAGGCACGTGCAGAGGGGGGGGCGGTGGGTGCTTGAGCACCTGCCCCTTTTCCCCTGGATGCCCAAAGTGCCCTTTTGTCAAGGTAATTTTATTTATTTATTTATTTATTTATTTATTTATTGTAATTAAACGCCCTTTTGTGAAGGCCTGCCCAATCTAACTATTAGTAAAATTAATTAATAATAGTTTAGCCGTAAATTAAATTATCCACATGATGACCTTTCACCTGACGATCTCATCCGGGACAATCCCTCACGTTCAGGCACGCCTTTAGGATGCCTTCAGTAACGTCCGCGGCTGCCGGTAAGTGGAGATCTCAGCGGAGCGGTGTGCTTGTAAACTTACGAGAACGGCGTGAAGATGTTTATGTTGCTGTGTGTAGCCTGTCAAGGTTAGCTGCAGCAAGGGGCTACAATATTTTTGTAAAGTGTTTTCCTAATGACAATTTTATGATTGGTTTATAAAGGCTACTACGAACACGCTTTTCCCATTTTTATCACAGAATAATTCAGGAAATATATTTTATAGTTTCTATACTAAATGATATGTCAATCAGTACTGCATTTTTCATATAGTTTATTTATTTAATAACTGACGATAACTTGAAAAACACACATAAACCATATATTTTCGCAATCGTGTGTTTACTGTCTTCACGTTTCATCAGTAAAAACGTTTCTGCTTTTTATTCAGCTCAGCTATAGCGATAGCCAAGTTTCTGCGCGTGAGCGCCCTCTGGCTTCATGTGTGAATGAAACATGCAGTGCACCAGAGTGTACAGCTCTCCTGACATTCACATCTCCTCATTTTGAATACGAATAAAACGTCAGGTCACGTCTCTTTTAATTTAAATCTAGATTTAAATCTAGAAACCTCTATGTGAAAACACCTGCTCAAGCTTGAATAATGTGCGGGGGACAAATTTACACTTTATTAATATTAAATAAAAATGCAGCTAACGTAGTTCTACACAGCAATGAAAACAAAGGTGCTTGTTCTCTTTCGTTCTTGCTGTTTAATTGGGAAAAGTTTAAAGCGCGCCGAGGTGTCTTGTCTTTTTTATGTTATCTGACTAAAAGCTATTAATACTTTGAACTATTATTATTACAGTATTTATTTAAAAAAGTAGAATGCCTTAAAACAATTATCACAACACTGGTAAAAACAGGCTTATACTGATTTTCTCGTCCATTGATTATACTTTTATCAATCCTGTTTTTTTTATAATCATTATCATTTAAAAAATGAATAAATTCAAAAACAGAATTAGAATAGAATTCTATTTTAAATAAGACAGGAATATTTTTTTCTACAACAACAACAACAGTAGTGTTTACAACAGCAAAATCACCATACCCTGTAAACTCAATAACAACAATAATAATAATAATATCATTCCAGAGTAATTAAGAGGTGCAAAAAAAATGTCTTTAACGTTTAAACTTAAAATGGTCTTTTCTGTTCAGTGTTTCTTTTGGGAATTTTCATGGCATTTGCTGCTGTATCAATACAGAAGCATCCATTTCGATGCACATATCAGCAAGGAGCACAGCCCTATTAAAAGCCGTGTTCCATGTGCCCCTTTTATACTTTGAGCACCTGCCCCTCCAAAGGTCTCTGCACGGCCCTGCTCTCATTAATCATTAAATAGCCGTATTTCAAACGTAACATTCGATACCAACTTGTTTCAGGTAAAGATGACTATAAGCACGTATCATTTTAACACTTAGGGCAGTGATATTGCGTAATGTGACCTTTCAGCAATTCAAATCCACAGTTGCATTTATTTTTTTTAAAATTGCGAAATATATGTGCACTACGTCAGCATACAACGTTTAGTCTTACGACAAACCAATACAATAATTTTATTGAAACATTTAGGCCTACTATTTAACCAGATTTACGGTGTTGGTTACAGATATAAACTTTTGAACTTTTCAGTTAAAGCTAAATTTGAGATCATTTTCAAATGAGTTATATCATTCTCCAGTCAAATCCTGTACCGTACTGAGATTCATGAGAGCCTACCGTTATCTGTTCCCATTAAGTGGCCAATTTTAGTGATCCCTGTAGCAAACGATTCCTCTTCCTCACCTTTCCTGACAGAACAGAAGACTCACTCGTTTCTCTTGTTTGCACTTTGATCGGTTCAGTTGGTCAAACAGATGACGATTCGCTCTCTAATCGCGTCATTGTAAATGTAGGCACTTTCAGGACTGGCTATCTGGTGTTTATCTCCAACCACTCACGAATCCGCGTCCGCATGACTGAAAGCCGTTTAAGTCACCCTTTTCCTTATGAATCGTTCATGAACAGCAAAGAAATCTTTGAGTCTTTGTTGTCACGCCTAAGCAACGAAAACGCCACAAACGCCTAGTCTTATGTCAGAATAAGATACAGGATCGCGAGATATCGTTTAAATATCCCTGCTACACGGAACGGCCAGCGACGCGGTTTGGTTGAATGAACGCTCCTAGCGCGCGTGCGGACATCTGTAGGAGGGTGGAGCGACTGCGTGCGCGCAACCGCTGAGTTTAAAAAATGTTTTCTAGTGTTCGCCACTTGTTGCTTCATGATGAAGTGCTCTCAGGAAATATGGCGTTATCGCTCTGTTGTAACGAGTCAAACCTGTTTTTCTAGTCAAAGGATGAACCTTAGGGATTGATATACCTACAATATTTTTTGTCGTAAATAAGTCAACATCAACAGCAAATATTCTATTTTGCATATCAGTGACTGGCTTATATTAGTCAAGTCACCTTTATTTTTCTATAGCGCTTTATACAATACAAATTGTGTCAAAGCAGCTTTACAGTGTTAAACAGGAAAAACGTGTGCCGATAATGCAAGAGGTCAGTTTTTCAGTTAAAGTTAGTTCATTGTTGATTCAGTGATGTGGTCATCCAGCTCAGTTCAGTTCAGTTCTCTTAAAATAGTGTCTGTGCAATCAAGTCAACAATGTTGCCAGAAATTGTGTCCCCAACTAAGCAAGGCGACAGTGGCAAGGAACCAAAACCCCACCTGTGATATTATGCACGTAAGAAATGAAAAGGATTTTTGTCCATGCAGTGTAAAACCATGTTGCAGTTTTATTCAGGGGTGAAAAACGACATGGAAGTTATAAATTACACTCAAGTTAAATATGAGAACTAATTTAATTGTGAAAGACAGGGTTTTCTTGGTTTTAGAAATAGATTGAGACAAATAATCTTAATTAAAATTTGTAAAACAAACCTTTTTATTCACAATTGTATCAGTGTACCTGCTGTGATAGAAACATGTATCGGCACTGTCTTTGCAATTGTGGAAATGTGTTCTTCACAAGATACCATGGCAGGAATGAAACAGGAAAGAGCTATTCATAAAGCACCTAAAATAACTATTATTATAAAATAATCAGTTCTTTTATATTGCCATGGCATGATTTTCTAATCGCAGAGTGATGAGTCACATATGGCTGCAGCTGATTGGGTTCGTCCAAAAGTTGTAATTTGAGTGCCCATGACACAAAGATTTGAAGTACTTTTGAGGCGAAAACATAGCATTAGGATGAAATGTATTTCTCCAGAAATTATAATTGGTTTTATGCCATCCTATTCATGTCACAATTATGAATCAACATACAAAACTGCCAGATGTTCTTTATATTGTAAATATGATCACATTTCTTTAATGTGTTCATTGTCTCAATAAGTACATATCTAACTGCATGATTTGTATTATCTCAGAACTTTACTTTGACAGTCGCCTCTGATAACAGATCACTCTTAATTGTAGAAAAATGCATTTTCTGTAAAGCTGCTTTTAAATGATATTTGTGAAAAACGCTATACAAATAACATGAATCATGAGAATACAATGGACTCAGCCAGTGTGTTGGGTAAAAAAGTAATTAATTACTAGTTACTAATTACATCTTCAACAGTGTAATTCGATTACTGTACAAATTACTCTCTCCAAAAAGTACTTAATTACTCATTACTAATTACTTTCTAAATCCTATATCAATCTCAACAACTTAATGATGCAAGGATAGACATGAAACGGTTCTTTTAATTCTTTCAAATAAATAACAGATAACTACATACTTTATTCACACTTTATTAGAGTCCAATTCTCACTATTAATTGACTATTAACTACGACTTTTGCCTCAATATAATCCTACTTCCTGCTTATTAATACTTTGTAAAGTAGTTGTTAAGTTTAAGAAGGAATTGGGTAGGATTAAGGATTTAGAATAAGGTCTTGCAGAATAAGACCGTAATATGTGCTTGTTAAGTAATAATAAACAGCCAATATCCCAGTAATATTCATGCTAATAACTAGTTAATAGTGAGAATTGGACACTAAAGTGTTACCAATATTCTTATTAACTCACCAAAGTATTTAAAGTGAGAAGGGTACATAAAAAGCATGCATTTTAAGGTTAGACTTTACATTTTGATGTTAAAAATCCACTATTGTATATAAATGTTCTACAGTCTATACACAGTATTAAGTTCAATTACATAAGAAGTAACTGTAATTAAATTACAGACAAAATAAGAGTAATCCCTTACTTTTTCAAGGGAAAATTAAATTACAGTAACTAATTACTTAATTAGTTACACCCAACACTGGACTCAACCAAAGTTAAGAAGTTTTTCAGCTAATATTTCACAATGTGTGCTTTTATTTTCTAGAATCTAGATGTAGAAGTTGTGTTCCTTTAAACTAGTGCATGGTTTAGCTTTTTGATTTGACTTAACCCCTCTGGTTGGTGTCCATCAGAGTTTGCCAAACTATATTTAGCCCTGGATTAGCAATATTGATTATTGGATACATAACCTTAATTTTAAGATTTCCATTAAAGTCATGTTTAGATAATGAGTCGTTCAGTTTTGTGCATACCAGTTCAACTGATTGGAACTGGATCGAAAGAATTTTTAGTCGATGCTAAGAGTTGCCTTGAAAATTGTGCATAAAATCTTATTTAAAGTGAAAGAATTGAGCAGCCATTTGAGGAACAAACAATTTAAATATCCCCTATACAGAAATATCTCCAACCACGTGAATAATTTGTATACATTTATATAAGTCTTCAAGTGTAGTGCATTGTCTTGTGTCTGTCCTATTATCCTGGTCCACCTTATCATATTCATGTATTCACATAGACAAAAGATATAAGAAATTATTTCTTGACTATACTGTACATTTTCATGATTTACATTTGAATCTGGACCTGTGATTTCACAACTCAACATCTCTTTAGTCAATGAGCTGCAGGGCCTCACCAGATCAGGACCGACAATTTTTATGCTGCGTTTGAACTGAGTCATACATTACGAGAAACAGTCTGGATTAGCTAAATGCCTATGATACCAATGGTGTTCACATAGATTTACTCATTACTCAGCTGATGTTGAGAGGCAACACATTCTATTTTCAGTGGTACCAAGTTCTTTTGTGCAAAGGCAAAGTGTGATTCATTACTGATCAATGGTTATATTCCTGACTATTTCTGTGATGCAATCTCATGCCGTATGCGCATACTCCAATTAAATGTGTGATGACACGATGGCTCTCTGCCATCCTGAAGTGTGAGTACTGTTATTTTTATCCTTTGTTTTCCATATCTTCAAGTCTCACTTCTCACATTTCTCTCTCATTGCTTGTCTCTTGCTCAAATCACAAAATCTTCTCACTCCAGGCATGGATAGCACATGCAGGAGATCGTGTACATCTAATAATAAAGTGATGGAAGTGTGGGGATGGAGTGAGAGCAAGAAGGGAAAATGCATAGGTTCAGGAGAAAATAGGCCTGTCATTAATAGTAAGTTGTTCTTGATGTTGATAGATGGTCTGTCTGTGATGGGTAGCCTATAGGTGATTTTGTGGATAAGTGCTGTAATGTACCTGTTCAGGTGAATTAGGTGATTGTTACGTCTGACAGGTAGTTATGCCTAGATGCTAAATTCAAATAGGCTAAACACAAGTGTGTAAGTGAAAAGAGAGATAAGCATTAGAAAAAAATGATGTGGAATGGAATATCCAGTGCCTCAATGTTGTTGTTGGTGGAGTAGTAGGGTTCGTTGGCGCGCTTGCTGACAGACTGCTTACGTCTGCACACAGCGAACGCGGACAAAAATTGTAAATACGTGCGTCGAATCAGCTGTCAGAAAGGTGGAGGCAAGGGCAGGCATAAAAATGTAGACGTAATAACGGCATAACAACAGTCGCTGGAATTTATATTTAGTATGGCGAGGGCAGAAAATGTCTCCCTTCACAAAAACAGCAGCACGGTACAACGTCATTTCAGGAGAGCGAAGCGCGCATCAGAACGGAATCAGTAGCTCGGCATCTGCTTCTCCGGTGACCGACAAGCTCTAAAGCAAGAATATTAATATTAATATCAGCGCGAAGTGCGCCGCCACTGCCGACATATCTGTTTATCTGCGGGCTCTGCATTCATTACCGTGAAGTCGTCTCGTGGTTAGTGTGCAGGCACTAACAGACTGCATTTGTGAATGGTTCTATGGGCCTGCTTTGAACGGATGTTTTTTTTCCCTTCACTAACGTCGCAGTGAACTGCACCATGGATAGCGAAGCGCTTTCTGGTCGTGCTCCGCGCGGAGGGTGAATGGGGATGAGGATGTTGTTTACAAAAAGCAGCTTGCCGTCAGCGCACTGATGCTCGGTCTCCTCGCATAGAATTTTACGTCTAATCTTTTATGACACGGTTGGAAATTACTGTCACATTAGTCTTTTCTCTATGAAGAGGGCAATGTCATCGTCAGCAGACCGGCGTGGATTTGTTGTTGTCTGATTTTACTACTTGTCCTCTGCAATTCGACTTCACACCGTTTATGTAAGTCAAGCTATTCTGCACTATTTGTTTTCTGTACACTAAAGGCAGATATGTTTAAATCATACAATTGTGACGAAATTCGACCTCAACTGGTATTGACTTGTGTGTGGAAATATAATTACAAACATCTGGGAAAGGTTAGCAATACGATCTCCCACAGAGGAATTGACCAAGCGCCCGTGTTTGTCAATATATGAATCTTTTTTCATTGACAACCCAATGCATGTGTTGTATTTTTTTTTAAGACCAAGGCTTTAACAAAACAGTTGTCCAGCCGTTTATTTTGTTTTCGCTATCGCAACTGTTCTTAATTTTTAAAACGACAAATATGACGTGCTTTCACTGTCGATCTTTTCTCCACAAAGACCGAGTTCCTAAACAGTGTAAAAGAGTAAATGTAGGCAGCGGGTTTGTGATCATTTGAGCGTATATAAGTGACGCGTCTTGAGGAGTGTCTTCAGGTATAGTGCACGCGAGAGTTTTGAGTTCGCTACGTAGGAAACAAGTGATTTATGAGATATATATTATTAAGCATGTGAAGGATGTAGACTTTATCTGTTAATATATTATACATTTTCGCTATTAGCCATTCATAGACTTTGGTTATCAGTGGTGTACGTTAACCTGGTCTGTTGTAACGGCGAGTGTCTCCAGAAATATTCGTCTCACGTAACGTCTGCGTGAATCGCGCGTGAATGTGGCATCAGAATGCCAATGGCACGTGCGACAAGCTACAACTGCAGCCAGCCAATTTTATTAGAGTCGTGATGTGATAGTAGATGGGAGGCGTGGCTGCGTGCGCGTGTATGTCTGTGGCGTGAACCTGGACGTCTCCGGATCGGTCTTGTGTATTCCCGGTAATGATTAATAGCACCAAGTTAGACTGTCCATCGGAGACATTATTCGCGGATTACAAGCATGAGAGGCGGGGTGAGCGCGGGGAAAGCCAGTTATGCGAGGAGGTGTAGACTGGAGTACACTGCAGACATGAGGAGACCAGCCCCACCTTGTCTGGGGGCTGTGGAAACCTTCACACAAGGCTTTTTAGCAAAGGTCTAAAACAATACTGGCAGAATTTTTCAACAGTTAGCCAGGAGGTATTAATTAATGAATCATTTTTGTATTATGAGACATTTTTCATAGTTTTACCATACAGCATTTTAACATACTTTAGAAAATACATGCTGTGGAGACGGAGGATTGACTGAAGGTCTTGTCATTTACAGGACTTTCAGTCAATCATCCAGCTGATCAATCAGTTAATTCATCAGCATGGTGTATTTCCCTTTTGGGAGTGATACATTTAAATAAGTGCTGGGTGTGTTCTCAGTTTGGAGTTGGTGTGTGTGTGTGTGTGTGTGTGTGTGTGTGTGTGTGTGTGTTTGACCATGTAAGTAAGTAAGTAAGTGTGAGTGTGTGGTTGTGAGGATGTGTTTGCAACTGGAAACAACCTTGTATATATAAATATAAATATATATATATATATATATATATATATATATGTGTATATATTTTTATGTATATATAATGAGAGTGAGATAGACAGACAGACAGATTGAACCAGAGGTCTTCACACATGTGAGTGATAGAGATGGACAACATATACTGTATTAAATTGATTGTTGCATTATCAACTTGGCCTATATAAATACACATGTGGAATATTGTATTAATGTATCTACATACTTTATGATGCTTTCATTGCATAGCTATTAGTCATGTATTTTCTAAATCATTTACTTGCACATGCATTTAAATTTGCTTAGGCTAATACATTACAATGTGAATGCGTGTTATACATTTAGCTGAATTAATTTATATGTCACCATATAAATAACATATATAAAATATTAGCATTGTATTGATTTCAAATGAAAATATTACATTCATTTTAATAACATTTGTCCTGAAAAACGAGACCCCCTGCAGTACCACCACAGACCCCCTGTTAAAGATTCCTGTACTATAATCTATAGCAACTGCACTCAAATAAGAGTGACTTCTAGTGGCTGGTAAGAGAATGCCTACTGTCTGTTTCCATCTCTAACCAACTCCCTGTCTCTAAGCTCCCATGAATTTGTTTTTGAAATTTGATGAAACCGCATATGACAACGTGTGGCATGTGGGAAAGAAAAGGAGAGAGAGATGAGCAAAGAGCGGAAAGGGTGAATTCGAATGAGTGTAATAAGATAATTAGCAGATAGTTTCATGACTGTGTAATTGGAAAATAAGAGAATAGAAGTGCAATTGTGAACAAGGTAGAGAGAACATCATATGATCTTAAGAGACTGACGAGAAAACCAAGGAGAAATATGTGAGTGTGTTGGACAGAAGGAGAGACTGTGTGTTTGTGTGGCTCTGATTAGAGTTTGACAGATGTTCCCTTGTAAAGCTCATTTTTCGGGTTGGGCTTTAGTTCTGTCTGTCTGTCTGGATGATCCAGGCTCAGGCTTTACGCTGTAGATTTCCTGAAAGGGCCGAATTGAATTTTTATGGTATGTTTGCATTTGAGCAGCAGTATGATGTCTGTTTTAGGCTTAAATCAAATGAGATGTGGGAAGGGTGGGTGAAGAAGTACTGATGAATAAAGATGAATGTTCGCTAATGTGACGCAAGACAGAATTATTAAGGGAAGGCTGGGTTAGATGTACATTAGAATGAACCCTTCAGGCACTGAGGCTTACTGTATACTTGGCAGAGTAGCGATCCATGTATTTCACACTAATGTTCTGTTGGTGAAGTGCTTTAGCATACTAATGTAAAGCATAACTTGGTTAGTAAAGCATAGGACTTTAATGTAGCGCTGTAAAGTAGTGCTCTCAGGCAGAATAGTGCAGTTTTAGAGATTTAATCTGACAGCAACTATATGTGGATTTTTGTATGTACGCATACTTGTCTATCTTTGGAGTTATCATTTTAGATACAGAGAGAGCACTGGAGCACTGAGCATGTTTTGCTTAGGACTACAGGAAGAAGATTTAAAAAAAAAAAACAGAATAGAAATAACATGGAGGAGAAGAGGCCAGCATCACTGGGGACCCTCACTGGCAACATCAATGTTTCAGATTCAATAGAGCATAGCTTGTATACAGACTGAGGGAACAAGAGGGAGGACATTAAATTTTCATGGGTTAAGTTAGATTTGTGGACCTGGTTTCTACTGAACTTAAAAGCAGCAGAAGAGTGACCAGAGACATTCACAACACCATCACACAAGTTGTATCCTCTAGGTCCAAAATAGCTTCTGTTAAGTAAAAAGTCAAATATTTCATTCTGTCTTCATATATGTTGCAGTGTAACATAGAAACACTTTCAGGTCAACGAGTATAGCGCTTTTAGCATGGAAGACAGGTAGAGGGGCTTTGGAATGGTTGTGCATGTGTATTTATGCGTTCATGTGTTCTGTGCTAAATATTTGGGGGATTTGCTTTTCTGGAGGAGTGTCATGTGGCTGGATCTGGCATCTGTCAGAAGCAGGCGCTGTGCTGCTGTGAACCGGGGGAGTCCTTCACAACTGGGGCAGAGCAGGTTATCACATACTTTGCTTTATTTATGGTAGTGATTCCCATCCAGTGCTGCATGTTCCATAGAAGGTGATGATATAAAATCAACATTATACGTTAAATTATTAATATAATAAAACATTTTTTTTTTTCAGAAATACTAATAGCAATAATTGCATATATATATATATATATATATATATATATATATATATATGTATATGTGTGTGTGCAAGATTTAAATTAAAGATTTATTTTGATTAACTTCAAATATTTGTTACATGGGTCAAAGACGAAAAAGGGGTAAGCATAAAAACAGTAAGTGTAATATTGCTTTAAATTGTTTTTGTTTTCCCAAAAATATTTAAAAAGTTTTCTGTTTAATTTAATTGCAATTTTGTTTTTGTTTTTCTGAGTAAAAAATAAATATTGTACATTTTTCCCTGATTTACAGAAGACACTAAAATGTCATTCAGTGAAACAGTCTTGTCAGGCATATTTACAACAAAAATCAATTTATGACACATTAAAAGACTAATTACTTTCACCCCAAATGCTAATTAGTTGTAATTTTACATTTTTTTTTTAATTTTCCACTATCCTAGGTTTTGCACATTTGTCAGTAAGAATTTTTTACTAATTTAAAACACATTAAAATTTGCTCCCTTAAAAAAAAATCTGCTTCCTTATTCTTTTATATTATTAATATGTACAAGTCAGAATAAGCATGTTGTTTGAATTTTTACATAAATATTGTGTTACACTGAATGACAAATTAACATTATTTCAACCAAATTTTAACATTTTATTCTCGAAAAACTTATTTGAAATCTTAAAATTAGACACTTTACTTACGTTTAATATGCTTTCTATGGACATACAATCACTTTTGTAAATTTCTTTTGATGCGGATATCTTAACGTCTTTGACCCACATATATGTGTGTGTTTTTCAATTGATGTACTTCATATATGCATAAATACATGTGTTTTTTATCTATGTGTGTATACATATTATAATTGATGCACTTTAAAAACCTATATATGATATGATATATAAAAGTGTGCAAAAATGTAAACAATTTAAAAAATACATTACTATATAATAAAATATACATTTGTAATAAAATATATGCAATATATAATAGAACATAAATTTAAATTAAACACTTTAAATATACTTTAATGTATGCTTTATAAATGTAATAAATGAATTTGTGTAATATGGGTTAATAGAAATTATGGCATACTTGTGGCTTTCTGATGAGGCTATGGGAGTGAATTATTGATTGTTGTTATGCGTAAAGCATGTATGTGTAGTTGAGTAGCCTCTAGGTCTCTAACAGTGAAAATATCTTTGCTTCTGTCATTACAGCACCCATCTCGTTGTCCTCATCTTACCTCTGTACACCCATGCAGACACACACACACACAGATGAGCAGCCTTTTGTTCACTTGTGTACTCGACACATGAAACAGATGTGCATGAACACACACACACACACTTACACCATATACAAAGCAATACTCAAAACAAAGTCTTCCCTTGGGATAAGCATGAGAAGGGGTCCATTACTTCACCGTCTGCCCCAGCTTAGAATGTGTAAGTGTTGCTGTGTGTTTCTGTTGGCGGATGTATTTGTACATGTAGGCATGTACCTGTAGTATCATGATGCGCCTTCCCAAAACACACTTTTTTTTTTTTTTATCCAAGTCGTTTCTACTGAATGTTTTAAGAAGTGCTTCCAGCATTGCACATGCAAACACACACAGATGCTACAACATGAGAGTATGTTTCCTTTTTCAGTTGTCTTGTCTTCACAATTCAGGACGCGTGTATGTTGCTTCACGTGTTTGCCTATGCGTTGGCATGCGTGTGCGTTTGCATATGTACTGGTTTGCGTGTGTGTGTAGCATGTCACCTTGATAACTGCAGATTCCAGTGAGCATCATGAAGCCAAGGGCAAACTAGGAGAAAAAGAGAGAGAACAAGGGAAGGAGTGAAGTGAGAAGGAGGGGGAGAGGAGGTCAGTGAGTGCTTCCATGAATAAAGTGAGAGAGAGTGAAAATTGGTTGCGGAAAACAGAAGAACAGAGTGAAACAGCAGTGGAAGGGAGGAGTGATTTAGAATCAGGATGGAGATTTTTTTTTTTTTTGTCGGCTTGCAGAATAAGGCAAATACTGGTCATCCCTGTTGATGGTGAACTTTGTTTCGACAAAACACACTTGGACACATGTTCAGATGAGTGCTGCGTGTGAGGAAGCGGTTGCTCCTCCGCAGTTCCTCGCTAATTGGCAGTCTGCTGCAGTGCTCAGTGTGTGATTGCTTGTGTGTATGGGTGTTTTCCAGACGGTGCAATCAGACACAGCTATCCTCTCTATGGAGCGTTATGGAGCTGGACAGATAGACTGCAGGTTGAATGCAGGGGGATTTTGATTTAGCTGCCCATAGATACAGAATATTCCTTATATTTAATGTGTGAGATAGCAAATTGGATATAGAGACAGAGAGAAAGCAGGTTATTTTTAGTCCAGACTTCATTAAATATTCATCATTTGTCGAGTGTGGTGTTGATCTGTGGTAAAGGTTTGTGTATTTGTGTGTGGGTCAAGTTTTGCTTAAATTGTAGGGCTCAAATGTCCCCACAAGGATAGTAAAAACTGAAGTCACTTTCATTGTGGCAAGCCACCAACATTTCTCGCAAGAATAAACGGCTTCAGAAATACACATCTTTTCGAAAATCTAAAACTGCAGAAATCTAAAAGTGATGTTTAGGTTTAGCAGTTGAAAATATGTAAAATCCCCACCGTGATGGAAAAACAAATGTGTGCATGACATGTGTTATATGTGAAAGAGAACTAAAAATGTGTATGGTGTCAGTGTGAGTGTTGGAGACTGAAAGATCTCACCTGTCTAAAAGCTGCCATTTCAGGTGATATAGGTGTTGCTGTAACTGACAGAGCAGGGTTTCCCAAATGGGGGTTGGTGAAACCTTGGGGGTTTGTGAGGGAACTGCAGGGGGTTCGTGAGTTGATGAAAAGCTAGCAGGCAAGCAAGTTTATTTAATACGGCACATTTCATATACAATGGTAATCAAAAGTGCTTTACATAAAAGGATTTAAAGTAGTCATAAATTAATCACAGCAGATATATAAAAATGAAAATGCCAGTAAAAGAAAAGAATTTAAAGTGGTTAAAATTGATTTAAATTTATTAAAATATTAATATGCGCATTTGAGGACAACATTTTTTGGACAGAAGTGTACCAGTGTTCTGCCAATATAAAACATTCAAGGATTTGAAATGTTAAAAAAGTGAAGAATTTAAGGCATAAATACTATGGTAGCTTGTAATGTAAAATAAAATTATATTAATTAATAAATAAAATGATTATAATTATCAAAGATTATTTTTTATTTTACTGTGAAATTGTAATTTACAACTAATATATTTCAATATTAATTTTAACATTATTATTATTTAAAAAAAATAGTCATAATAATATTTGATTATTATGTAATTTGTTTGGGTTCCTAAAACACCAGTGTGAATGTAATGTGGACTGAGACACTGTCACACTTTATCTGTTTACACACATCATGTGACAATTAACTGACATCAGAGAACCGTGAATGTGCAAATGTATCATTAAATTATTTAAAAGGGGCTTCGGCTGGCAAAAAAGGTTTGAGTACCCATGAACTAGAGAATTTAGGAAGAATATTGGGTAACACTTTAGTATAGGGACCAATTCCCACTATTATTATTATTATTATTATTATTATTATTCTCACTATATTATTAACATATTGGCTTTTTATTAGTACTCATAAAGCAGATATTCTGCATGACCATATTCTATATACCTAATCCTACCAATACCTAAACTTAATAACTACCTACCTACTAACTATTAATAAGCAAATTAGGAGTTTACTGAGGCAAAAGTTGTAGTTAATGGTTTGTTAATAGTGAGAATTGGACCTTAAAATAAAGTGTGACCGAATATTGTTGTACTGGAGATAGAGAGAGGGGGGCAAAAAGAGAAAGGCAGGACTGATATGATTTATTAGCATAGCATGTTAGCATTGTACATAAAGACATGATTAAAGCAGGTCAGTGTGTTAAAATGAGCACAAAGAGCATAGGCTACACATGCACAGAAGGCCACAGCACCAAGCCAGTGACTAAAAAGGGTCTATTTGTATCTCACAGTACTACAAACCACACACCTACAAGTCACACCCACTGCTACAATTTATGCCTTCCACAAAAAAAAGATGTGTGGATGTTATTGACTGAGACATTTATTTTTTACATTTATTTTACGGTTTATGCATGAAATGTTTGTAAGGCTGAATTATGTTGCTTGCATATAGTACGAAGTATCTAATGAACTACACTGTGGTCACATGACCCTAAGCCAACATAATGACAACTCTTTCAGTCTTTATTAAAACAAAATTTGCCCAGAAATTTGAGAGAGAATATTTTCAAATGTGTGATTATAAAAACGCTCTAAAAAAGGCTGTAAAAGCTGAAAAAATCACAGATTTTCTGTTTGGTGTGACAATAGTTAATGTCCTGGCAACCTCTATAGTCCCATTTAGCCACTTGTAGTGGCATGGTTTGTTGTATGATGACCTGCGATAATGAATTTTAAGAAATTTAAAGGGGTCATGAACTACTATTTTTTTTAATTATTTTGTACTGTTCTCTGAGGTCTTTTTACATAAAAAAACATCATAATATAGAAGTAATAGGCTATTTTCTGTCCTGTTTTAACCCCCCTCATCAGAACGCTGTGTTTGAATAGGTATGGCGGATTGTAGACTCGGAAGTAAACACGGAACATTACTGTCGGATCCAATATAGTCGGCACAGCATCGTCTATTAGTTTACATCTTTCTGAAAATCCTACATTGAACTGTGTCTTGTTTGTAAACGAATTCCTGGTAAAATGAAGTGAACAAAGGACCAAGTTCTTACTGACATGGTCTGGCATTTCATTAAAAATAAAGTTCAGCAAATAAAGTTTATCGTTTGGCTTCTGCATAGAACTGCGTTTACTGCTCTTGTCATTTACCTACTACGTGTGCGAATTGGTGGGCGAGGCTAAACAGGCAGTGAGGTATAAGAGGGCATTGATCTTCTTCTGCAGAGGCGGTGTTTAGCCACACTATAATGTCAAAAAGTGACATTCCACAAACTGTCATTTTTTTAGACTAACGAGAAAGAAAGAGTTCTGAAAATTACAGGATGTTTTTATAGTACAATGACATATTTTATATCAAAAGATCAAGGGAATTTTGATTTCTCAGCCCATGACCACTTCAATATTTACATTAAAATTTTATACATATTTGGGGCAGCAGACAACTGCTGTCCATCATCAGATTTCTACTAGCAGACTGCTCTATGATTCTCTTTCATAATCATTTAAATGCACAACATTTTAAGTTAGACTTTTATGGAGCCTCTTTTGGTTGAAGCAAAATACATAAGGCCATGATAAGGCCATCATGCACACATTATTTTCATTTGACCCTTTTATATAAGGTCTTTCCAAACCTTTATGTCTTTTCTGTCATCTGTGGGGGCACCTGTTATTTTGTTATTCTGTTATTTTAAAGGGCACCTATTATGCCCCTTTTTACAATAAGTAATATATTGTGACGTCACACTTTACGGATTCTGTGATCGGCTTGCTCTGAGATGCTGCTAATGATATATGGATATTTTAAAAAAAGGGAGCAGGTGGATTTTTATCATTATAGGGTGGTTGTGTACACACACTGCCAACACACATTTATGTCAGAACAACATGTGAAAGTGAATTTTGCATAATAGGTGCCCTTTAAAGAATGCTTGTATCAATTTTGGTTATCATTGACTTTCATTGTAATAGACGAAAAACACTGAGCCATTTCTCAAAATATCTTCTTATGTGTTCAACAGTTAAAAGAAAGTCATACAGATTTGGACATGACAGCGAGTAAATGATGACAGAATGATCATTTTTGGGTGAACTATCCTTTTAAGTTTATATTTTGTTGTCCCAAACTTTGCAGTATCGAACACTGTGCGTCTCAGTTGTAGTACCTGAATAGGGTTTATCCGTATTTGCCCAGAACACACATTGCTAATATATGCACACAGGTGCTGCGGCGTGTATGTACCAGCTGATTTCCCTGTGGGTGGCACTCCCAGCATGCATGTGTCCCAGCTTGCTTCAATCATTTATCCTGCTTTTGACTCATCCCGTGACAGCTCTGTCTGATTGAGTTGCTGAGTGTGTTTTAAAAGCAAAGCTGAAGTCCTAACAGATTGAGTGAGTTTGCTAAAGTAAAGCAAAGCGAGCATGCATACATGCGCACACGCACACACACACACACACACACACACACACACACACACACAGACTGGAATCCTACAGTGTGAGCATTGAGCTAGAAGACAAGCGATGGAGACAGACAGAGAGGGATGTGGACAGCAGTAGACAGTGTTGCTAGGAGACCGCACACAGTGACTGGTGTGAGAGACATGGTTTCACATCCCTCCCCCATCCCTACAACACACTTCCTTTTCTCTCTGTCTGTTTTTTCATGCCCGCTCCTGTGTTCATTGTCTCCATATTCCCTTCCATTCATCTTTCTGCACTTGTCCTCCTGTCTGTCTGCTCATGTCTCTCTCTTTCACATCCTTTTGTCTTTCTAAGCACCTCCTGCCAGACTCTTTAACCTTCCCCAACCTCTCAAATGTGGTCTCCTCCCTCCTTCTTCTTTTTCTCAACCTTTCTATCTACTCTACTGTTTCTCTGTGTCTGTATCCAATTCATCTCTGTCGGTCTCTCTCATTCACGCTGGCGTTCGGCACGAGAGAGCTCTGTGGTTCTGAAGTGACAGGAGAGCAGTCGCCAAAAAGCGACAGCTGGCCGGTCACCATGACAACAGCCAGGTGCAGTGTAAAGGGACAGGACAATAAGTGAGGGACGGGTTATGTGACTTCACATGCATGCTCAGATTTTGGGAAGCGCTGCAAAATCTGCCATGCAAATACATGAGATGACCAAATTTACACATGCAAAGATTTGGTCGTCTGTTTTTTTCTCTGTCATGTGGGTGTGATTATTTGTGCAGTGGATGTATTGCTTTGTGTGTGTGTGTGATGTGTGCAAATCCCATCTGTCCCTGAGCTTTAATGATCTGTGTGAACTGACCTTATGACCCTCACATCTATATAAACAAGCGTGTGTGTCTTAACTGGTTGTTGCACCTGTAATGGAACGCCTGAAGGAATATTGTGTTCTTATGTAGGTGTGTGAGAAACATTTATATACATAAATGAGGCATGTGTGTATGTGTCTTATTGGCTCCATGTGCAGTCACTATTGATGTAAAACAGTGGAGTCTAAAAATATGAAACTACATTGAAAATCAGGGATGCAGATTTTCATTTAAAAGAATGTAAACAAGCTAAGAAACATTATAACCCTAAATGATTAAGAAATGTTTTAACTTCTGCAGTGTTTCTAGGTCACTAGAGTAATTTGATGATGTGACAGACGGTCAGATGGTCTTTCCTCCACTTAAGCGCAAGATGCTCTTTGGATCATCTCAAATCATGCCGGAGATTTAAAGTAGTGTCGGGCCCTGTGAAATCCGTTTTATTTTTTCCCAAATTGTTTTATTTTTTTCCAAATTCCATTTTTTCTATTTCAATTTTTCTGGATTCTGTTTTTTTCCTGTTTCAATTTTTCTAGACTGTTTTAATGGTTAAACTAAATTTTTATTAATCAAAAAGCATAATTGAAATCATGAAACTTACACAATTTAACAGAAATTTATTAAAAGTTTCACAAAAATTAAATTTTTAAGACCCTATGAAATGTTATTTATTTATTTATTTATTTATTTACAAATACTGTGTTTTCCTTTTTTTGGTTGGTTTCATCAAATTGTAATAATCAAAAGCATCGCTAATTAATTGATTTTATAAAAAATATATATAATATTATTTTATTTATTTCTTTTTTCAGAAATTCTATATTGTGTATTTACATTTTTCTGCACACTAAGGAAGACTTTGAGCCGAAACGTTTGTGTCTTTTCCCATCAGTGATGAATGTAAAATAAAACGTAAAAAGAAAACTGTTCCCGTGAGTGTGGATCATGATCTCCTATACTATGTAACTTAACAGATTGACGCACCAACAAAAAAAGATTAAGTGACAGAAGAGCGCGGTGCAAACGCCATTGTAGAACTGTATTTACATTTTTCTGCTAAATAAATTCTGGTAAATATTTTTTTTTCTGGTAAATATTCCTTAAAAAATAATGTTTTAATAATTATTATTAGTGATAGTAATACTATCATTACATTAAGTAATATATTTGTCACAATTTCTTCAAGTTAACCGAACTTTTATTTTGATGGGTTGCTGTGAAGACCTTTGATTGTACATGATATGATGGTATATTTTTCTCATCAAAAATGGTAAAATGCTAATGAAGTTAGACTCAGCAGTTTTAGAGATTGTGAATATGTTCATGTACTCATATATTGAGGCGGCAGAAGCTGAAAACACCGCGAGCATCATCAATATGTGTGTGTCTGCGCCATTCATTCACACAGAGACGTGCAGAACATGCAGAAGTCTTTTTGCTGCTTAATATTCACAGACACTAGACCATATCGCGTTTTCATTTATCTGTACTGACCTACTTTTGATTTGTCCTCCAAAATTCTGCAAATTCTGTGATATTCCGTGTTATACTGTAAATTCCATTTTTATGACTCAGAAATTATATGGCCTTAGTAGTGTATGCAGATGCGATTGGCATCAATAACATGTCTTACTGTTTATGTTGTTATAGTAAAATACCGTTGAAGAAATGAGTAAATGTGTCTTTAATACTGCTAAAAGCTGTATGTTTATGTAGGATCAATTATAGTATTAGACTCTTTCACTTTCTGAAATTGTATCTGGGATGCTTTGTTTGTAATAGTCTCTCTTTTTAAGGTTCTGTGTTCTGTATAGTGTCTTATTCCGTGTTGCGGAGAGTATCGATCTCTTAGTGTGGCATCAGTCCTTGTGTTGGATTTGTGAGGAAAAACTTGGATGGGAGTATGTTCATGTAATCCCACCAGGTAAAACAATATCCACACTTCCACAACTCTATTGATTATCTGTCTGTCTTACCATAGTTATAGCCTAGGGGAGCCTTCATTGATTCCCATTTTCAAGTATCCCTATTTGACGCTAAAATAAACCTGTCTTCCCCCTCTGCAGCTCTCGTGTGTTACACGAACATGCGCACTGATCAATAGGCCTGCATGATATGATTATGTATGACAGTCCTGTGTTGGGTAGGCCTTTGGCATAAATTTCTGGTTCAAGAGTTCACACTGAGATGTAAGAGAGCTGTAATGTAGAATATGAAAAGGGGACATCAAAGCCATTGACATAACTGTCACATTTTCTTTATCTTGAGTTTTTTATCTGTTTGCATTTAGATTGATGTTGTTAGCAGATGCTTTCTACATAAAGGCACACACAATAAAGCACAGAAATCATGTTACAAGTACGGGGACAGGCAAATGAAAATATATGACACCTGCTGAAAACAAAAAATAAAATAAAAAGGATGGATGATTGAAGGTAACATATATAAATGCTAAATGTTAATAGTTTTTCATTTTCTCTAGAAGATGTCTTCTGGTTGGTTGAGACTGAGCTTGAGGTTGCTAAAAAATATAAAAATAATTTAAAAAAAAAATAAAATTATAGAAAGATAGATCCTTTAGTTAAGCTATAATGCACAAATAATATTAACTAACTATACAATATATTTGTTACAGTACTTGTTCATCTTTGTTAATACTGGTTTATAAAAAATACTACTGTTCATTGTTAGTTCTTTTTAACTCAGCAGATCCATTAAATATTAACAGATACAATTTTAGATTTTAATAAAATGTATTAGTAAATGTTGGGATTAACAAACTTGAGATTAATAGATTTTAGAAGTATTTTTTATTGTTATTTGATGTTAACTAGTGTTAATGATTGGAAATGTAGATAGATTGAGATTCTGAGGTTGCCGATTCATATGGACCTTGGGATGAGAAGAATTGAGTCATCAGCATAGCAGTGAGTCGAGGACAGTAGTCTAATTTGGAAACAAAAAAGAAGGCATTTATCCCTTTGTTATTGAAGTGCTTAGCATCTAGAGTGAACAGAATGAACCTCTCCAGCTGACTTGGTTGTTCCCATTATTCAGGTAGAACATTATGTTCGGGTAGAACAAGATATTACAGCCTGGAGATCAGAAGTGTGTGACTGACAGTTTCAGAACCTCCAGAAGTAGTAGAATATGTTCTCATCTGAGAGAGTCATCTGTGGGGTAGATGACTGGACCATGCAGTGGGTGTTAGTGCTGGTGGAGTTGCAAATGATGGCCACTTTTAGAATGTTTCTCTTTGCCTTTGTGTTGGTTTCGGCAGTGCGTGTGGAGGCAGGAGGGTGTGGGGGTGGATGGAGGAAGATGAGGAGGTGGAAAAATTACATATATTACAGACTGAACTGTTCATTCATGTGTTTGCTGATTTGTGGTGACAGAAATTCTGGAGAAATACTGTATGGAGAAAGGTGCGGTATGTCCTGAATTCTACGGGGGAAGTGATTAAGGGGTGATACATGAACAACATTTAAAAGAGCTAGATGGTCTTTTTCATAGTGCTTTTCGTTTTATTACCGGTTGTGGCTATCAAACACACCATTGCACTTTATATGCTCTGTACCTTTGACTGTTCCACATGTTCAGACAGAAGTAGGAAAAAAAAGACTTGAAGTTTAATGCCCAATAACCTTGAACAATACAGGAAAACCTTAAAACTGTCTGTGCTTTTTTCACAAAATAAATTTATAGCACGTGTAAAAGACACAGAGGGCAGCTCTTTTGGAATATTGTTTTGCAGTTGTTCCTGTTACTGATAACTTTGTCCTTTGATTTATTTTATTTATTTGTAGTTACCTGATTTGTTGTTTCTTTGATGTTGTCTTTTGCTGATGTCTCATCCAGGTGACTCTTGCAATGAGATTTTAATTCCCTGTGATCCAGTCCAGGCCTCCCTCAAGCCCAGGCCCGAGAGTATTAAAGGGATAGTTCACCAAAAAATGAAAATTCAGTCATTAATTACTCACCCTCATGTCGTTCCAAACCCATAAGACCTTCGTTCATCTTCAGAACACAAATTAAGATATTTTGATGAAATCTGAGAGCTTTCTGTCCCTCCATAGACAATAACGCAACTATCACATTCAAGGCCCAAAGGTAGTAAAGACATCATTATAATAGTCCATGTGACATCAGTGGTTCAACCTTAATTTTATGAAGCTAGGCACTACCTAGTAAAACATTTTTAAATATAAAATTGTTTGGCTTTTAGTGATGATTATTTATTATAAATTTTATATGATTTATATTATTATTATACACTTAATCCATTACATGAGCCATTTTATTTTATATTATTATATATATATTATATTATTAACTAAATAAACTAACTTTACAACTTCCACTTGCACTGACATGGCAAGACATTTTCTTTAAGTTGTCCTCTTTCATGGACAGCTCTTTTCATCTCGCTGTGTAAATGTTTAAATTAATATTTTTCAATCTTTTAATCATTGGCAGTGAATCACACTGACTTTCTCACAAGAAGTGAATCACTGTTTCAAGGCATGTGATTGGCAGTTCTTTACTGATGTCACACTTTCATGTGCACGCACTTCATAAACTCAGGAAAAAGCCTGAGTTGACAGAGAAAGTTGATGATCAGCGTCATGGTACCAACAAAGGGATACCAGGTATAACCATTCAGCTGAAGTATCCTCATCCTTACTGATGTGGCTGAGCTGTTAAAACCACAGAATTGTATCAGCAAAGGGTTTGTCTAATCCTGCTTCTGAAAGCTACGTTCAAGCAGAGTCTCAGTTAAACATCTCAACCAGCTAAATCAAGGTCTTCAGTGTCACTAGAAACCTCCAGGAGCAGGACTGGATACCCCTTATATACAGTAAGCAATGGTTAATGACTCTAGAAGCTTGACTAACAGAAATTGTTGGTGAAAGAATGCTGAAATAAGCAGGTATCAGTAACTCTGTTTTTAAAGTGCCAATGTAATGCAGTTCAAGTTGTCAAAAAGTTAAAGTCATATAGTATTATATAAGCCGTATACATCTTTGACACTGTATTGCTCCATATTCATCTCTAGCTTCCCTCTACTGTAAAATCTGACCCAGTTTACTATGAAGTCTAACTTGCAGGCATGGTTTTAATGAGTAATTATATAAATTCATTTATTTTTCATTCATAGCTCTTCCTTGAGTTGGGCAAAGACTGGAAATAAAACTGCATGTGCGATCCAAATAAATTACCTTTGCTTGTGCGTGACTTTATGAACTGGTTAGTGATGCATGATTGCATAAGTGGGTGCCTGGATGCACATGAATCATTATATGATGTGTTTATCTGTAGATTAAATGTGTTTGTTTGTGTATAGGACACTAAAACTGTGTGAAAACATTGGAGTCCAGCTATATTCCCGTTACATAGCAATACTGCTGATGCACTCAACGTACACACATCTGCACATTCAGCAACATACTCAGCTAACCCACTCACCTTCTTCTCGTCATTGCTCTCTATCTCTCTCAGTCCCTATCTCTCTCCCTCTCCTGTGCTTTCTCTTTCTCTCTGTGCTGGAAAAACACTGGAAAAGCACAGCAGTTGACAGCTGTATCCTTTTTAGCCAATCAGAACTCTCTCGTAGTACCCGGCGCTCAAACTCTGAGCACTCTGTACAATATCTGCCCCACAACAAGCAGCTCGAATGCGCTCTCTCTCTCTCTCTCTTCCTCTCTTGCTAGCTTGTTCTCTCTGCTGCCGGAATGCCTGTGTACTACATGTGACAGGGTGCATTACAGACTGCAGATTTACACAGGCACAGCCGGGGCAGCCCAGGGGCCTGCAGCCAACTGAGCCACTCATACTTACTCAGATCTTCCTCTCAAAGATAGAGAGAGGGATGGTACATGCCCTTTATAGGCCACTGTGATGAAAATGAAAGTGCAGTGGTGATGATTTCAGGTCATAATTTAAAGTTTTCCCTCTATAACACGTGTGATGTGTAAATGTGCAAGACAGATCAAAAGTGTGAAAAGTATTTTAAGATGATAAGAGAATATACCACAGTGTTTCCCAGCTGGTGGGTTGCAGTCCTGTTGTTAAAAATATAGTTATTTTAGTATGGTATTAGCTTTTTTATATGTTCAGTTTCTATTATTTATATATATATATATATATATATATATATATATGTATGTTTTTTAATATTTCTATTTAGCTTTTTTAATTTAGTTTTAGCAATTTTAGTACTTCAACTTATTTTATTTCAGTTAGTTGCCAAGCTAACATTTCTAATTTTCAAATTTTTTTCATATTTCATGTCATTTTTATAAGTTATATAATATTTATATATTTTTGATTTCAGCATTACGTCAATTAACAAAAAAAAAAGATTTTCAGTAGTTTTATTAACAAATTATTAATAACAATAATTTTTACATTTTAATTAGTTCTAGTAATCACAAACAACTAGAAAGGTCATTGAAAAGTCTTATAAGTTATTTAATCAAAAATTGTGGGAACTCTGAACCTTGTATAGAGCATAAAAATGATGTCCTAATGAATTTTTTATGGAAATGTGCTTGTAATCCTACTTATCGTGATCATAAGGGAGTGTAAACAGCTGCTTACCTCTATCTCTGCCAATCTAAGGCAGTTTTTTTTTTTCATCCAGGGAGAGAAGGGACTTGTGCATTAGAGCCTCTATTATGGACGCTTAGTCCAAACTGTCTTCCCTTTTCCACATCAAAAAGAACAACATGAACAGCACTAGGGAATGCAGAGTATAGGTATAGAGAACGCTGAGTAAAGCACTTTCATGAAGCGTCTGTGCTGTGTTAATTGTTTCCGTTCAGTTTGGACGGTTGGGAGTTTATGTTATCAGAAAGAATGGAATGAATTTGCATACTACTGAAAATGCAAACTACTAACCAAGCGCCTGCATTTCACTCTTTTACAGGTAACTGGGACAGGGGAAAGCTTTGAAATCCCTCCCCCTGCTCCTAATTGGTCCTCTATACCATGAGCTCTGGCTCCGCCCAGGATGTGGCGGTGGAAAATTTCCTGCGTGACATAGAGAGGCGGGGCCAGTGGCTACACTGTGCTGTTATTGGCTGTGAGGAGGAGCGTCCCCGTGGCGACATGAACCTTTTGTACCGCAAAAGTCGACTGGACTGGAGACACAGAGATCAGGAGGGCAAGAAAAGGTAAAAGAAAGAGAGAAAATCTGTGAGCTTGCTGTAGGAGACTGAAGGAATTTGTGAAAGAGAGAAGGATAGAAGGGGTTACAGAGATGCCTTCCAGAGATTAAATGAAAGGTAAAGGAAAGAAGGGAGCGAGGGGAAGATTAGTAAAATCCTAACTCCATAGGGAAGGTGAGAAAAAGATGAAACTGAAGGAGAAGAGCAGAATGAAAAAGATTATAAAGGAGAAGAGAGAGCGGAAGCGAGATGGATGAATATGGCATGATTAAGAGTAGTCTTAACTCCGAAATAGAGATATTTGTCTTTCATATTTTATGCAAAGCATCCAAATCTTCTTTCTGCCTGAGACACAGAAAGACTGGAGGGAGAGAGAGAGAGCAGGATATATTCCAACACAATTTCCCCCTCTGGTGTCCCAGTACATCAGCAGACATGAAATGTAGACAAAAACAGCTGGATATTTTGAAAACAGACTTCTTTGTCTGATTATCTTACAGATAAATGCAATTATCCATTTCAATTTATTCAGGTTTTTATTTTTAATTCATTAACTTTAATTATAAATAAGTTACTTTTTTATTAATTGTTCCAATATGTATACAATTTGACTGTCCCTAATAGAAAAATTCACTTTTGTCTCATGGCCAATAACCAACAAATGCTGATAACAGGAAATGGATTTCTATACTATTTTGTCTGAATAAACTAAAATAAAACACTAAAAAAAAGACTTGGTGTAAACGCTACAAGTGAATTTAGGAAAATTCTATGAAAATTGAAAATTGATTTTGAGATTCACTCAAGATTAGATTTAATAGAATTATTAAATTATTAGTGTTTGTAATTTAAACTTTGAAGTTAAGTTTAAGTGAGCAATAGATGATCACAAAGGTAATTAAAATGTTAAAATTAGAGGAAGTGAGCATGAATAATAAAATATACATTTATCGACCGATACCGATAACTGAAATCAATATCATCCGATTCCAGCAACTTTAAATATTTAATATCTGTATAACTGATATGATATCAATATCATGCATCTTAAAGAAAAATATTCCTTTTTTTGTTTTGTATGTATTTTCTGTCCCTACTTAACATTATTCTGGGGACAAATTTGAACCAAAAGCCAGCTAAATCTGACAAAATCTCCTTTTGGCAATGTCCTCTTTTGTTAAAAAAAAAAAAGGGTAAAAAAAATAAAGATAAATGAATAAACAAAAGTCTATGACGTATTCCTATTTATTTAAGTAAACGTGTATATGTCTGTAGCATCATGTTTCACTCTAATTCCTTGTTCTAAATCCACATTTCTTCTTCGTTTTAAGACACCTTACGTTTCTTATGCAAGTCTGTATATTACCATATTCTGCAATGCTTTGTTTACATCTTCAGCTGTGATCTTTTTGAGAGCTTTTTTCCTTCTGTAATTCCTCTCAGCTGGACAGGATTGATTGCAACCTTTATGCCTCTTTGCATTACACTCTCTCTCTCTCTCCATCTCAGTGTTTCTGGATGAAGAGGAGAATGCATTTAGATGATTGTCTCTGACACCTGTGCAAATGGACATCAAAGCGCTTTTCATCCGCTCTGTGTTCTACATTCATGACACACGCAGAACCCAGAACACATCCTGAGCTCAGACAAACATGCTTTTAGCCGCCTTTGTATAAACTGCTCACACATGCAGACATGCATGTGCTGTCACATCAAACTTGCTTTTATACATGCACAATATCTTTAAGCAGTTATCTCGGATCCTTCCACCTCTTTCTTTCCCCTTCACAGACGTAAAGAGATACATAAGAGGTCACCCACGCATGCTCGCTCTCTGTCTGGAGGATCTGTCCACTTCCTCTCTTGTCCTCCCACTCAATCCCTCCATCTTCCTCATCTCTGCTGCTGAATGCAGATGATTCTCATTCATTTATCCATCTCTCCCTGTTCCCCTCTCTCTTTTCCTACATCTTGCTGTCAATCTTGAGGGGCAACAAATGAATGAATGAATCAAGTGAGTCACTTAGCATGTTAGTAAACTGATTCTGCACACTAATGTGCCTTTAAACTCGAGACTCAGATAAAGCCATGTAAGAGTCACATGTTTTGCAGCCTAAAGCAAAACAACAGAAATAGAGCAGATATGAATTGCTGCAGTTCTTTGTACCTTTTAGCTTTCATTCTGCCATGTGAAGCATTATGTCAAATGAAACCGAATGACCTGAAATCCTCAGCTATGAGAGCAAACATATGACTCACAGTCTGTTCCCTCTCATTTTGCTTTCAGGCGCAGGTTTATATTAATATACAGCTCATGAAAGTCAAAAATCCAGTATCTCAAAATATTAGAATATTTATATTTCAGTTTCATTAAATGACCATCCCTACAGTATAAATTCTGGGTATCTCTTGTTCTTTGAAACCACAATAATGGGGAACACTGCTGACTTGCCATTGGTCCAGAAGACAATCACTGACACCCTCCACAAAGAGGGTAAGTCACAGAAGGCCATTACTGAAAGGGGTGGCTGTTCACAGAGTGCTGTATCAAAGCATGTTAAATGCAAAGTTGACTAGAAGGAAGAAATTGTGTAGGAAGAGGTGCACAAGCAACAGGGATGACCGCAAGCTTGAGAACACGATAGATTCAAACACTTGGGAGAGCTTCACAAGGAGTGGACTGAAGCTGGAGTACGTCTTCAGGAAAAGGGCTACCAAGCCACTTTTGAAAACGAAACAACATCATAAGCATCTAACCTGGGCTGTGGAGAAAAATAACTGGACTGTTGCTCAGTGGTCCAAAGTCCTCTTTTCAGATAAAAGTCAATTTTGCATTTCATTTGGAAATCAAGGTCTGGAGTCTGGAGGAAGACTGGAGAGGCACAGAATCCAAGCTGCTTGAAGTCCAGTGTGAAGTTTCCGAAGTCAGTGATGATTTGGGGTGCCGTGACATCTGCTGGTGTTGGTCCATTGTGTTTTATCAAGTCCAAAGTCAATGCAGGCTTCTACCAGGAGATTTTGGAGCACTTTATGCTTCCATCTGCTGACAAGCTTTATGGAGATGCTGATTTCATTTTCCAGCAGGACTTGGCACCTGCCCACAGTGCCAAAGGTACCAAAAGCTGGTTCAATGACCATGGTGTTACTGTGCTTGATTGGCCAGCAAACTCGTCTGACCTGAACCCCATATGGAATCTATGGGATATTTTCAAGAGAAAGATGAGAAACAGTCGAACAATACAGACGAGCTGAAGGCTCAGTAGTGCCTCAGCAGTGCCACAGGCTGATCACTTCCATGCCACACCTCACTGATGCTGGCATTTTTGTGCTAAAGGAGCCCCGATCAAGTATTGAGTGCATAAATGAACATACTTTAAAGAACTTGAACTTTTCTGTTTTGTAAATCCTTTTTTTTTTTTTTTATTGGTCTTTGATTGTAAATATTCTAATATTTTGAGATATTGGATTTTTGACTTTCATGAGCTGTAAGCTCTAATCATCAAAATTAAAACAAAAAAAAACTTCTGAAATGTTTTACTTTACATGTAATGAATCTAGAATATATGGAAGTTTCACTTTTTGAAGTAAGTTACAAAAAAAAGAACTTTTTCCCGATATTCTAATTTTTTTAGATGCACCTGTGTGTGTATATATATATATATATATATATAGATTGATTGTTTGATTGATAGATATATTTATTCAAAGATGAATTACAATTACAATGTTACAAGACATTTCAAATAAATGAAAATGTGTCACTGTTTCCCCAAAAATTTAAGCAGCACAAATTTTTTTCAACATTTAAAATAATAATAAAAGCTTCATGAGAAGCAAATCAGGATATTAGAATGATTTCTGAAAGATCATGTAACACTGAAGACTGGAGTAATTGCTGCTAAAAAGTCAATTCATTACATTAAAAAATAATAAGTTTAAGTGAGCAATAGATGATCACAAAGGTAATTAAAAGGTAATTAGAGGAAGTGAGCATGAACAATGAAATATACAATTATCGCCCGATACCGATAACTTAAAATCCCTCTTCTAAATCTTATCTCCTAAAATCAATATCATCCAATTCCAGCAACTTAAAATATCTAATATAAAACTGATATAGTATCATGCATCCTAAAGAAAAATATTCCATTTTGTATGTATTCTGTGTCTCTACTTATTATTCTGGGGACAAATTCATACCAAAAGCCAGCTAAATCTGACGAAACAGCTAAATCTGATGAAATCTCCTTTTGGCGATGTCCTCATTTGTAAACAGAAAATAGTAAAAAAAAAAAAATAAAACAAATAAGTCTACAAAGTATTCCTGTTTCATATATATTCATATATATATATATTAATATATTTGTTATATATTAAAATAGAAAACAATTATTTTTAATTATAATAACATCTCACAATATTACTGTTTTTACTGTAATTTAGATCAAATAAAAACAGCTTTGGTGAAGATAAGAGACTTCTTTAAAAGCATTTTAAAAATCTTACCAACCCCAAACTTCTGAACAGTAGTGCACCATCATCTGGTAAAGAACTGACACATATATAGTTAACACACTGATCTAAAATCATCACACAATAATTCAGTCCAGTGGTTTGTTCTGAATATTTTTACTATGGTGTGTGCAGCTAAAACTGCCTGTCCTTGATGGATTTTATGAGAAGTTCAGACTCATCTGATCTTTTTGTCCAGATTATACCTGGACGACAGCTGTACTGTGAGCTCTCCATGGCCAACTCATGCGCTATGTGCCCTGCTTGCGCATCATATCCTGTGGTGCTGTTCTTTTCTGTTAGTGTGTGCCACACTCTACTAGCTCAGCATCTTCTCTGCCTTCTGCCTGACAACAGAGGCTCACACACATGTGAACACTCACACACACTGCTGAGCAGTGTATTGATGAGTTTTGTCCATCTGGACCTCATGCACATCAACCTTCATAAAGGTCAGAGTAGGGGGACACAGTGGTCTCTAGACAGTGTTTACACATCTTAAAAGTTGACAGGAAGAAGTCCATGAATTTCTAATATGACAGTTACACTCAGAGGAAGAAATTAAGACAATTAAGATCTCATTAATGGCTATAATTGTTTCTCCTAGACAGTAATGAAATGAATCGTGACTTTTGGTTAAGTATCTTGTTCCCAGCTACGTCCCCCCCCCACAATATGAACATTTCTCATCAGGGGTAATTTGGCCTTTGAAGTTTTAATGCTATCCGCATTATTTATATTGCTAACTGTTGTTACTGTACTGTATTACATTGTCTCATTTCTGTCTATTTTTATTCCTCCCAAGAAATATTAGAAGAACATCTAGGAAACACTTGATATTTACCATCACTGAGCACTCCATTAAGTCACATGAGCTATAAAAAGAGCAATATCTTTGTGATATCAGTATACTGATAGTGGTTGTGTTAAATGGAAAAACATCTCTATCTCTAAATATTTCCCTAACCCACCCTATCACCAGAAAACAGCATCAGTGATTCATTTCCCTTTAATTGTGTGTGTGTGTGTGTGTGTGTGTGTGTGTGTGTGTGTGTTTGCACTGATGGCAGCCCACTATTTACCACCCACAATATGCTGCTAGCCACACCTGAATTAGCTTGTGTGTGTGCGCGCGCGCATGCACGCACATATGCCAGTGTGTGCTCTGAGTTTGTGTGTTTAGACAAAAAAAAAATCAGCAAACAATAAACAAATGACAGGCTAGTTGCCTTGGAAACGGGGAGAGCATTGCTAGTTGATTCAGGAGAATAAGAAAAGATGCAGAGAGAGGGATGAAGGGAGAAACACGGCCTGCGGACAATGTCTTTTTTGTGTGGGGGAAGAGCAAAGGATCAGCTGATTAAACAATGTTTGCAAACTATTAAAGGAATAGGTCAACCATTTTTGCATCAACCATCCCTAAAAATTCCGGACATCACGATGAAATGGAAGTAGCAACAGATATTTCTTCTGTATTTTGACATTTTGATTGAACATTACAAAGTCAATTAAAAAAAAAAAGACAAAAAGACATGGGAGTATACGGATATACATGGATGTTCACAATAATATCTATAACATGCATTTAGAAAATCGATAGATTTTCATTTCATGCCAGCTTTAAGAAAAATGATGATGGAGAAGATGACAATGAAAAAATGAAAGCATAAGAAAGAAGGGGAGCTGAGGACAACAAAGGAGAAGAGTAAGATTGGAGGGTGAAGGAGGCTGTTGGGTCTCTCACAGGCTGGCATGAACCGCTTCCTCTCTCATCATTCATACTGAACTTGTGTGTGTGTGTGGTCTGGTTTTGCTTAGATTGTGAGAACCAAATGTCTCCACAAGGATAGTAAAACCTAAAATTACCTACATTGTGGGAACCACAACAAAACAGCTTAATAAACATATTAAATAACAAAATTGTATTGAATATGTCTCTGAGGGTTTGGTTTAGGGGTAGAATACAAAAATCATTAACTCGGTATGAAAACAATACAAGTCAATAGAAAGTCCCCAATCATAACTGAAAGATGAAAGTGTTTTATGTGTGAAGGTATTGGTCTGTGTTACTGTGCAGTGGTAGGAGGGAGTTTAAACTCCGGAAATGAGCAGAGGAGAGTGTACAACGGGGGCTGTAGAGACAAAACTGAAATTGACTGTGAGCTATTAATAGAGCCTTTATCAGTAAAAATGAGGAGAGAGAGAAAAGAAGAGAAGGTGGGAGGCCTACAGCACAAAGAGAAACAAATTTATTATTCTAATCTGATAAAGAATCTCTCTACAGAGAAATAATTCCTTTTTCCTCAATTTATGATTCCATCTCTCATCCTCTGATCTTCCCATCTCCCATAGCTCCAATTATAAAGATGCCTCCTCTGCAACGGTTGGGAAGGTTCGGGATCTGGCGTCATTTCGGCGCCATTTCCGAATGGGATTTATGACGATGCCGGCGTCCCAAGACCTTTCACCTCACTCTTGTGCGGCCGCCATGGCCCCGCGCTCTCAATCCTGCCATGCTGTGGGCGCTGGTGAGGGGGAGGAGATGGAGAACGGATATTATCCAGACTCAGACCCCCAAAACCAGTCTAATCCCTCCCGTTGTCCCCCAGCCAAGCCTAAACGCCACCCCAATACTCGTCTCAGCTCCACACCCCAGCAGGAGCATCCTTCCCGGGGGGTTCACGCACCGCCTGACACTCCGCCACCTCCACCTCCCAATCACCCACCCAAACACCCAGAGAAGCGGAATGGTAAGTGAGCGGAAGTCTTCGTGACATGCACAGTTCCAGTCTCATCAAAATCAGTTGTATGTTAAAAAAATAAAATTATGGATGTGAATCCATTTTAAAAAAATGATTCTTGACCTGGGATAGTTCTTGCACAGAGGCAGTTCTCATAAACTGCTGTATCTCTTGTAGCGAATTTGCTTAAAAGGGAATTGTATATAAATAATTACAATTAATTATGATTAATTACAATTATTTATATCGGCTGACAGTAATAA